>PISX010025021.1:0-16484 GCA_004024625.1 Mellivora capensis
CCTTACCTGTCCATTCTGACCCTATACTTAGATATACAATCTTTTGCTATCTTTCTGTTCTTTGTCAGCATTTCAATATAAGTATCCTTAAGTCAAAGGCAAGTAAATACATGCCATTAGTTGGAGGGGTGATCAATCAATGCAAGTACAAGATTTCTTTGAATTCTTATTCTTCATATTAAAAGTGTATGGGAATTTAAAATTATATATTATATCTATTTCTCTTTTAATACAAAATAATATTTTAAGTTATCAATCACGGGGGGCAGGGAGATGAAATTTGACCCAATCCATCTAGGAAGATGTGCCTCTGGTTTCTTTGTAGGACAAGGCGAGTCACTCCTGCTTAAGAGGCTCAGATCAAAGCATTGGATTGGCACTCTGGATTCAGGTTTATCATCCATGATCTCACAACTCTTGGGACCCGCTTCTGCATGGCCCACCTTCCCCACTCCAATATAGAAAGGGGAGTCCTATACTAGGAGAGGGTCATGTGTTATTTAAACAGCCCCTTCTCTGTTTGTTCACGCTTCTTTTTCCCTTTGATTCTGAACTATTTACAGTGACCTATTCTAGTAGGATTATTTCAGAATCTGTCTTAACTCAATCTGAAGGTGCCTCAGTGAACTAATAAAATTCTTGCCACTGAAAAATGGCGTATTATGTGTTACATTTTGCTACAATTCATGATGTGTCTTTGTAGAAGAATTGTGCATTTTATATAATTTGTCAAGGACAATTTCAAAATGCGTAACATCATCAGTCTCACTGACAACACCTTTAATGGTTTTACTCTAGTCAGAGTTTTGCCAAATGCAAGCTAGGACTCAGACTATCCCACATCTGCTCCCTGCCTATTGTTTCAGATGTATCATCTGTTGAAAAGACAACCAAGTTCAGGAAAAGAATTCATCTTTGAAGCATTTCTTCTCTAATTAAGTCAACAGATGTTTGAAGTCTATACCTGGGGAATTTATTACTTCAGCTTTAAAAAGTCAGAGGAATTCACAGATCTACCATCACAATATTTGTTTGATCAATGTAGCCAGGCTGCTAATGACTGAAAATAGTTAAGAATTTGTGACAGTTTTCATTTTCAACATTTTGAATGGCATATTCTAAAAGTGCTTTTAATTTGTATTAGCATCCGGACTTTGTTGCTCCAGGCAGGATATCTGGTACTCCTCTCACGGTAGGAGGCTGGTCAGAGCTGGCCTGGCAGAAATAGGCTTAAGAAACTGGGGCAGGTGGCAGGAAGTGATTTGCATGACCTCTTTGGTTGCAGTTAGGCAGACTACAAAGATTAAAGTCAAAGATCAAAGTCAGAAGTGCAGAGCTAAACCAGCCATAGAAGTCAAGAAGAGCCTGGGGCAGGCAGTAGTTAACTGGTGCAGCCTGTGGGTCAAAGAGCCGGTGAAAAGGGAAGCAAGGATCCTCTACTAGGAAGAGGCAAACAAAATGGCAATCCCTGACAAGCAGCCAAAAGATGGGCTCTTGCTGCCTTCTGAAGTTTAAGAAGCCAGGACAAAGGGACACTCAGGGACCCTTCTAGGCTTCAGTTTATCTATTTCCTTGTCTCCTGCCAAATAAGAGTGTGGAAAAGATCAATTTTTATCTTGTATGGAAAATCAAATTATCATTATCATTATTATCATTGTTGTTCAAATCTGTGAAATAATTGAGAAATATGTGGAAAGATAGCCTAAATAAAAAAGAAAGAATAGAAAAAAACCATCTGTATGGTAAGAATATCTTCTTTGTTTCAGAACAAAATAAGAAAGCATTTTGGTGTTATTTTCTTTAAATTTAGTCCATTCTGGTTAGTTACTAACTGAAGTATTTAAATAGCTCCCTGATTGCCAAACATCTGTTATAATTTGTAAATAAGTTATCTATTGTTATTACTGTGGCAAATTCTGGTAAACTCACAGATCAAAATTTATATAACAAGGAGAAATCCCAACATGAAAGAATCAGATCTTTTTCACACACCACGTCTCAAATTATCCACCTACTTTGATAACCTTAGTGTCTTGATTAAATATTTTATGATGATACTACTTAAGATAAAATGTAAATGCTAATTTATAGTGACATCCCTTTATGTAAAAGGTTCCCAGATTGATTTAGTACCAGGCGGTGAATACAACCATGTCTAAAATAAAGAGACATTGCAATTTTCTTCCACACTCCTAGTTAAGCAACTTCTACTAAACAATTTATATGAAAAACGGGGTCTTTAATTTTACAAGATTCCACTTTATTTTCCTGTGATATCTTCTTTAGTTTCATTCTTCAATTTAGTACCTGCTATGTTATGTACTACATAATAAATTTGGAACACTATGCTCAATTATAACTCTTTTTAATACCTGCACTTTTAAGGAAACTTAATGTCGAAGATTGAGACTTAGTTCTCAGACCGGATTCTTATCTTCTACTCAACAGAAAAGTAGTTAATCAGTTGCCAGAAATTTTTTTAAAGGTTTTATTTATTTATTTGACAGAGATCACAAGTAGGCAGAGAGGCAGGCAGAGAGAGGGGGAAGCAGGCTCCCAGTTGAGCAGAGAGCCTGATGTGGGGCTCAGGACCCTGAGATCATGACCCGAACCAAAGGCAGAGGCTTAACCCACTGAGCCACCCAGACACCCCATCAGTTGCCAAATTAATGCTATGTTTTTCCAGTTTCTAATTGCCTCTCGTCATCCTAATTTCATCGTTTGGTAAATTTATTATGTTTCATCATTCTAAAAGGAATTTGGGGAAAATGTATATATGTATGTGTATGTGTGCTATGTATTTCATATATACTATAATATACAATTTTTGATTGGGACAAGAGGTTTAAGGGACTACTTCTAATGCTTTATTTATAATTATATAGGGTTATTTATCAAACAACTAATATTAAATAAGGCACTGTAATTGTAATCTATAAGTATAGAAAATCTGGATAGTGATCGATGAGTAGTATTCCTAAGGTTTAAAAGGATTTTTACCAATAAATGGATTTCAGGGATGATTAAAGAAGAAACAATGACATGGATTTTATATGGGTAATAGTTTGTGTTACAGGAGCATTAGAGAAATTGTAGAGAAGATGAAGCCAAGAATATATTTATAGCCAAGCTATACTTAGGACAAAGAAGAGGAAGCAAAGCTAGGCACATCTTGAGGAAGCAAGTGTGTATGGTATACTGTCAGATCTTATGGGGCAGTTCATAATACAAGAGGTGACAGCAACAGTGGTAATATAGGAAAGAAAGATGTCTTTGATGGGAGGAAATAGGAGAAAATGGAAGAGAGAAAGGACAGAAAGAGACCAGATGCTGCTAGTATTAAGCCAAAAACCAAAATATGTCATGGACTGAAATCTTTGCAGTAAAGACCCAGTAAAATGAGAAAATAACACAAAAACAATATAATTTATTGCCATCAATTTAATGTACTTACTTTTTGCTTAATATAGAAGGTATTTGAGATGAATTGTTCAAAAAGAGGAGGAGGGGCGCCTGGGTGGCTCAGTTGGTTGAGTGTCTGCCTTCAGCTTGGCCAATGATACCAGGGTCCTGGCATGGAGCCCCTCATCGGGTTTCCTGCTCAGTGGGGAGTCTGCTTCTCCCCCTGCTCATGTGTTCTCTCATTCACTCACTCTCTTAAATAAATATATAAAATCTTTTTTAAAAAAAGAGAGAGACAGAAGGGGAGATATTTACAATAAGACTCCTTAAATAGAAACTAAATTGGGAGGGGGAAGCATATGCCAACAATAAGTCAACTGTAAGAGTAGCTATGTTTGAGCATCAAACCTGGGGTTTTCTCCTAGCTGCAATGAAGATGGAAACTTAATTATATTTAATCAGTATTTTATCATTTATAATATAAAATAATTACCTACAAATATTTGGGGAATAAGATATTCCTGGGAGGGACCTAGCCCTATGTGACAATAGAGGGACTAAGATATCAATAACAACATCAGTATTGGTTGCACAATTAATATATGCATTAAATTTGCATGGTTAATTTTGAGAGTAACCTAAGATGAAAATCCATGGCCAACAACTAAGAGACAGTTCTATAAAAGCAGTGACAAAGATGTTATTGTCCAGATGTGTAGCCTCCTTATGATCTAACTTGATCCAGGAACATGGTTCATATTTAGCAAGTGTTTGTACTGGGTTTGGGGACACATTTGTGAACAAAATAGTCGTAGTCACTGCCTTCATAGAGCTTATACTTTTGTAGAGGAGTCAGAAAGTAAAGTAAAAAAGATATAAAAATACAATAGTTACAAACTGTGATAGCAGTGTTAATTTTCCTCTTAGTACCTATCAAGAGTTAAAGTGGTGGAGGATACCCTTTTGTTTCCACCTAGTATTAGGGAAGGCCTTTTTTTTTTTTTAAGATTTTATTTATTTATTTCTCAGAGAGAGAGAGAGAGAGAGCAAGAGAGCGGGCACAGGTAGACAGAGGCAGAGGAGCCAGGAGCAAGGAGCCAGATGTGGGACTTGATCCCAGGACACTGGGATCATGACCGGAGCCGAAGGCAGCTGCTTAACCAACTGAGCCACCCAGGTGTCCCAGGGAAGGCCTTTTTAAGGAAAAAAAAACATGAGGAGAATTTGGAGTATGTACAGTAATGAATAGATGTATAACCCAAGACAATCTTCCTTAACTACCCACTGCCAGACTTGCAATATGCACCATTTAAACAGAATGTTTTAAGATTCTGATGCTGTGGGCAATTGACCTGGATTACAGGCATTCTATATGGCTAATGAAGGAAATTTCTTGACTCTTAGAGAACAACAAGCTGCTGATACAGTTAATATCCTATTATAAAACTTAAGCTTAATATTTTAGCTCAAATTGGGGCACCTGGGTGGCTCAGTCATTAAGTGTCTGCTTTCAGCTCAGGTCATGATCCCAGGTCCTGGGATTGTGCCCTGCACCAGGCTCCCTGCTCGGTAGGAAGCCGGTTTTTCCCTCTCCTCCTCTCCCTACTTGTGTTCCCTCTCTCACTGTCTCTGTCAAATAAATGAATAAAATTTAAAAAAAAAGTTTTTTAGCTCAAATAAAATGCTATCAACTGAATCGTGTCCCCCCAAAATTCATATCTTAAAGCCCTAACTCCTAATGGGATGGTATTTGGAGATGTGGCTCTTGGTAGGTAATCAGGTTTAGATGACGTGATAAGGGTATGGCCCCTTTTTGGGATTAGTGCCCATTATAAAAGAAGAGACCTAAGAGAACTTGCTTCCTCCAGCCTCTCCCCATGTGACTATAATGAGAAGGCAGCTATCTTGTAAGGAGAAAAAAAGAGAAAGGACTCTCCCCAGGGAATTCAGGAAACTGGCAGCCAGCACCTTAGTCTGGGACTTGCTAGCCTCCAGAGCTGTGAGAAATAAATTCCTGTTGTTTAAGCTATCCAGTCATGGTATTTTTGTTACAGCAGCCTGAGCTGACTAATACCGAGATGAGGCTAAAGAAATAGTAGGATTTAGAGACGAGTCATAAAATGTGAAAGAAATACAGAAATGTGTTCTAGATGCTTCTTTTAAATTCTAATTGAGCTGACAAAAGTGTAGTGAAATCTGTCTTTCTTTGACACTCAGAGGTATGTTTTGGATCTCTGCATGGACAGCTTGGTTCTTACAGATCCTACATTTTACTAAAAGGTTCCTGCTTACCAGGATTGGTGATTATCTCAATCCAACTACCTATGAGTACCTAATAATTCTCCTTAGTTCAATAATGTAGTATTTTAAAAAATTGATTTCTTTGTATTAAAAAAAGTTGTTTGTATAAGAAATTATCTCTTCAGCCTCCTTCTCTAAAGGCTAACAGTGGTAAACAGTTCTTTGTTTATAACTGAAAAAATACTTAAGGTACATATAAGTATTGATATTTGTTTTATACATAAACTTTCAAATACAAATGGCAGAATTGTACAAATAATATGCCACCTTTTCTTTCAATTTGCAATGTATCTTGGAGGCCATACAGTACATTTGATATATCTTAATATCTTAATTTAATCTGTTCCTAATTGATGTTTCTGCTTTCTTAGACTTCACTATTCCTAATGGTGCCAAAATGAACACCTTGTATAAATAGTTTCATGCATGTGTGTGAACATACCTGAAGGATAAATTCCTAAATTAGAATTGCTGGGAGAGAGAAGATACACATTTAAAAATTTAAAAATTTAAGTATGTCCATGTATTTCTCAATTATACTATAAATTTTTAACAATAATAATAATGATAATGTATTAGACTTCCCATTTAAGCAATTACCAAGTTGCCTCCCAAAGAGGAAATACCAATTTATACTTCCACCAATAATAAATGAAAATGGCTATGTGCAAAACTATGCTGTAAATTCTTAACTTATAACAACCATAAGAGGAGGTATGATTATTATTCCTGATTTAAAACTAAGTTAACTGAGGCACAGGAAGGTTAAGCAGCTTAACAAAGGCCATACAGACTTAGGTGACTACACTTCTTACTCATTATACAGCTTTCCTGAGTTTCAGTACCAACTCTCCCACTTAAAGCTGATGACTTGGCCAAGTTATTTACCTCCCATCTATAATTTCCTTATGTGTAAAAAGATAAAATGTATCTCAAACCATTAATGTGGGGATAAAATGAGCTAGTGTAAGGAAAATCCCATGCTTAAGGCACTAAACAAACATAAATGCTTTTCTTCCCAGTTAAGATAATCTATGAATCACAAGGATGAATAAACCGTTCCCATGGCTAATCCTCTTCAAGGACACAGAAATTAAAGAAGCAACTATGACCTTTTTTAATGCTAATGCTACAGCAATAAAGCCAACAGACAGGAGGATTTGTGGTGTAACTCCCCTCCCTGTCTTTCTTGCCTGGTCTTTAATTCGGATTGGTTTAGTCTTGGCCCAGCTTCCTCAGAGTGATTATACCGATTTCTAGTTCCTAGAAACCAGTCTAAGTAGGAGTCATTTGAACCTGCTGGAACTGGTTTCCCCACCTATGCAGGAGATTGCACAAAAGTTCTATTTAGTAGTCTTTGGCTAATAAATTAAGAGCAAGGGGCACCTGGGTGGCTCAGTGGGTTAAAGCCTCTGCCTTCCACTGGGGTCATGATCTCAGGGTCCTGGGATCCAGCCTTGCATCAGGGCTCTCTGCTCAGCAGGGAGCCTGCTTCTCCCTCTCTCTCTCTCTGCTTGCTGCTCTGCCTAATTGTGATCTCTCTGTGTCAAATGAACAAATAAAATCTTAAAAAAAAACAAATTAAGAGCAAGTGCCAACCTATGGAATACATTTATGTTGAGCTCTAGAGTATGTTGTAACTTGCAGTTTACAGTGCCTCACAACTTTGTTGAGTGAGACTTGCACATTAAAATGTTCTCATACACCCTACTTTGTTTCCTTTAATATGATAAAATAGTTCAGTCAGTAGTTACTGAGAGTTCTGCTCTTGGGGGTGGGTCTTGGGAATGAATAAGTGATCCAAAGAGCGGTCCTTACTTCCTTTCCACATAGCAGTTTAGAAATTGAAGTTCCACTGCTATTGTTGTGCCCAGAGCCTAAGATGGTAACAGGGCTGAGGCAGAGGTCACAGTGACTCAACCAGAATCATTCTGCCTGGCTGATTTCTCAAGATCCAGCCTATTCCCTTGTTTGTCCTCTAGGGGCTTGGATGACATAAAGATTGGTCAAGTTATGTTGCTGGAAACTGCTATTGATTCCAATATATCCTTGAATGGACCTTCTCTTTATGTTCCACAATGCGGGGACTGCAGCAGGGGGATAACTCATGTACTTCTTTTATCCAAATGTGTTCCCTCCACAGTGTGGAGGATATCTATATATAACCTCACACTGGGGCCTCTCTCCTCACCTCTGAGTGACGAGTAGAGCTCAGTAAAATAGGCTCAAAATGGGAAGCAGGACATTTAGACGTGGCTGAGTTGGCCTAATGGTTTTGATGTGACTGAGAAAACTCACAACCACATAAAAATGTCAAAATAAGAAAAAAGATCATTTTATTACAACCAGGTTATAGAACAACAAACACTCTGATCATTACACTAACTGTATGCTTCACTTCGCCTCTCACTTTCACCTGATCCCTTACTTTGTATCTGTGAGCCCTCATGCTGCACTTATCCCTGTCCCACCCACAGCATGTTCCCTACCCTCCTCTCTTGACTCTGCAGTGCTAACCAGCAATGGCATGAGACTCAGATACTTGTCCTTTCATTTTTTCCACAAATATTCAAAACACTGGAGTATTTGTGCTTTTTCTTCCTTCCTCCTTTTATAGCCAGGTACTATTCAAAACACTGGAGTGAATGTGCTTTTTCTTCCTTCCTCCTTTTCTTTTTCTTTTTTTCCTGCAGATTTCATAACTATTTTACATGGAAAATTTAATATTTGTCTTTTCTAAGTAAAATATGTCTCTTTTCAAAATAGCCAAGTCACAATGTGACTTGTAAAATGCTTCAGCTAATAGGAAAGAAAATGCTTCAGCTAATAGAAAAGATTTCCGTATGATGTAATTTAGGAAAGAAATAACTACAGTTTGGCAAAAGTTCTTTTAAACCATCCTACAGACAAAGGGTTCTGTTCATTCCATTAGCACTACCACTATTGCATATACACAAAAATGTTTCAGAGACTTACACAAAATATACCTCTAAATGTCCTCCAAATTTGGTAAATCTGGATACTTTATAATCACCCATTTTAGTTTAAAAAGTACAGTGTACTTCTTTATTTTAAAATTGTATGTATTCTGGTCAAAGTAGAACAGTTAGTTCCTGCTTTAATGCACCTCCTCGATCTAACACATAGCAAAAGTATATAAAGATATAAAAGCAAAAACCTAAAACACATGTCTGGGTTCAAAACCTGTTAAACATTGCTAGGTACCAGAAATAGAAGAGAAACCCGAAGTTGGGTAGAACAGAGGTCACAGGCATGCTGGGTTCTAGTCCTGAAGCAGACAGTGGCAGCTGGCAATTCAGGGAAGGAACACTGAAGGTGTTCCATAGAAATCAGAAGACTGGAGCCAGGTTTGAAAACAGGTGCAAGGTGAGGCTTCTCCTGAGGAAAGGTGGTTGGAAATGTGCAGCCACCCATGACTTTGTAGACTGCTTCAGAAGCAAGAGGACTAAACACTCCATGCACCTGAGGAACTGTGCCACCTGCCCCTGGCCCAGAACTTGATGTCCTAGCCCTACTGAGACCATAGGCAGGTCTGCAATTCTGCACAGTATCTGGGTTAGAGCTGGGGTTCAGGAAGTTGAGAGACTAAAGCTACAAAACCACTAGACAGAGAAGTGTGAAGAAAAAAAAGAAGTGGGAGGAATCTCATTCAAAATGAGGCTGAAAAACAAAATTTCGAAACTCATGGAGAATTCTAGAGCTGTGAATGTGACCCAGAGAAAAATTAACAGTTATAACAAAATTTCATTCCAGGTAAAAATTTATGAAACTATCTAGCAAAAACTTTAGTATAAATATGCTTTGAGTGCTTAAGGATTAAAGAGAAAAATATATAAATTATATAAAAATTATATAAAAACAATGAAAAACAGAAATGAAACAAGTTGAATAAGTTAAAAAGCAGAAAGACTAGACATATTGGAAATTAAAAGTCTATAGTCTCTTCAATAAATGGTGCTGGGAAAATTGGACAGCTATATGTAGAAGAATGAAACTCGACCATTCTCTTACACCATACACAAAGATAAACTCAAAATGGATAAAGGACCTCAATGTGAGACAGGAATCCATCAGAATCCTAGAGGAGAACATAGGCAGTAACCTCTTGGAAATTAAAAGTCTATGGATTGAAATAAAAATTCAAAAGATTTGATAAGCTTTGGAACAGAGACAATAAAAAATAATAAATTAGAAAATATTACTGAAGATTCATCCAGATCACAACATAGGGAATAAAATCTGTAAAAATGTTAAATAGATCATACACCCTAGTATGCTTGGTAGAGTTCAAATTTATATCTGTTGTCCTGATGTAATTATTAGTGACATTCCATTTAACTCTCAAATATGTCCTAATTTAGACAATAAATTATATGGTCACCCAAATGTTAAGAAATACATAGGACAGACTAAAAGACAAGTGAGAATTCCAAAAGGAAATAGAATCACAAAAAGTAATATTTGGAAAGTATTGTGAATTTTTGAAAATTGAATAGAGACATGCATCCTCAAATAGAAAGTGATTTTTAAGAACCAAGCAGGATCTTTGAAAACATATTCACACCTAGACCCATCATAGTTAAACTAGAAAACAAGAATTAAGGGACACTCTTACCAACTACCAGGAGAAAAGATAGATTACCAATAGAAATAGTAATTAAACATTAAACCAAGTAGATTTCTCACAGCAACAATAGATGCCATTAAACAATAGAGAAATATATTCAGCATAACAAGGGGAACTTTCAGTTTAGAATATTATACACAGATAACTTGGCAACAAAAAACAAGATGTGGAGAAATAGATACTCAGCTTGTAATTGATGTATATTTAGATTCTTGGGTTTGAGAGGAGGATAAAAATACTAGATAACTTCAGATATTTTTAGAAATAAATTAATACTTTAGCTATTTTTAAGAGTGCAAAAACTATTGCTAATGTTTCAGGGTCTGTACTGTATCTACTCTTTCTTTTTTTCTTAATTTTTAGCAGTTTTATTCATATGAGTCAGATATTACTCCATTTCTTTTTATTCTAATATTTCAAGTTTTTATTTAAATTCTAATTAGCTAGAGTGTAATATTAGTCTCAGGAGTAGAATTTAGTGATTCATCACTAATGTATAATACCTAGTGCTCACCATAATTGCCCTCCTTAACACCCATCATCCATTTAAACCGTCCTGTGGCCATCCCCTTCAGCAACCCTCAGTTTGTTCTCTATTGTTGAGTCTCTGTTATGATTTGCCTCCATCTCTTTTTTTTTCTACCTATGTTCATCTGTTTTGTTTCTTAATTTCCACATATAAGTGAAATCATACGGTATTTGTCTTTCTCTGACCGACTTATTTCACTAGACATAATTCTCTACCTCCATCCACATTGTTGCAAATGGCAAGATTTCATTCTTTTTGATGGCTGAATACTATTCATATATATATGTATACACACATACATACACACACCCCTATACATCACATCTTCTTTATCCATTCATCAAGTCAGTGGACACTTGGGCTCTTCCATAATTTGACTATTATCGATAATGTTGCTATGAACATCAGGGTCAATGTGTCCTTTGAAATCAGTATTTATGTATCCTTTGTGCAAATACCTAGTAGTTCAATTGCTAGCTCTTAGGGTAGGTGTGTTTTTAACTTTTTGAGGAATCTCCATACCATTCTTCAGGTGGCTGCTCCAGTTTGTATTCTCACCAATAATGTAAGAAGTTTCCCCTTTCTCCACATACTTGCCAATATCTGTTGTTTCCAGTGTTGTTTATTTTAGCCATTATGACAGGTGTGAGGTGATCTCATTGTAGTTTTGATTTGTATTTCCCTGATAATAAGTGATGATGAACATCTTTTCATGTGTCTGTTAGCCATCTGCATGTCTTCTTTGCAGAAATGTCAGTTCATGTCTTCTGCCCATTTTTTAGATTGGGTTATTTCTTTTTTGGCTGTTGAGTTTTAACATACTTTATATATTTTGGATACTAACCCTTTACTGGATATGTCATTTGCAAATATCTTCTCCCATTCTGAAGTTGCGTTTTAGTTTTATCAATTGTTTCCTTTGCTGTGCAGGAGCTTTTGATCTTGATGAAGTCCCAATAGTTCGTTTTTGCTTTTGTTTCCCTTGCCTCAGGAGATATGTCTAATAAGAAGTTGCTATAGCTGAGGTCAAAGAGGTTGCTGCCTAAGTTCTCCTCAAGGATTTTGATGGTTTCCTGTCTCACATTTAGGTCTTTCTTCCATTTTGAATTTATTTTTGTGTATGATATAAGAAAGTGGTCCAGTTTCATTCTTCTGAATGTTGTTCTCCAGTTTTCCCAACACCATTTGTTGAAAAGACATACTGGGTTTTTCTATTAGATGTTCTTTCCTGCTTTGTCAAAGATTAGTTGATCATATAATTATGGGTCCATTTATGGACGTTCTATTCTGTTGCATTGATCTATGTGTCTGTTTTTGTGTCAGTACCATACTGTCTTGATGACTACAGCTTTGTAATACAGCTTGAATTGTGATGCCTCCAGGTTTGCCTTTGTTTTTCAAGATTGCTTTGGCTATTCAGGGTCATTTGTGGTTTCATACACATTTAGGATTGTTTATTCTAGCTCTGTGAAAAATGCTGGTAGTATTTTGATAGGGATTGCATTAAATGTGTAGATTGCTTTGAGTAGTATAGATATTTTAACAATATTGAGCAATTTATCCAATTGAGCATGGAATGTCTTTCCATTTCTTTATGTCATCATCAACTTCTTCCATCAGCATTTTAGAGTTTTCAGACTATAGATCTTTTATCTCTTTAGTTAGGTTTACTCCTACGTATTTATTGTTTTGGTGTAATTGCAAATGGGATGGATTCCTTGATTTGTCTCTCTGCTGCTTCATGATTGGTGTATAGACTTGCAACAGATTTCTGTATGTTGATTTTGTATCCAACTCTACTGAATTCATGTATCAGTTCCAGCAATTTTTGGTGGAGTATTATGTCATCTGCAAATAGTGAAAATTTGACTTCTTCCTCGCCAGTTTGGATGACTGTCATTTTCTTTGTTGTCTGATTGCTGAGGCTAGGACTGCCAGTACTATGTTAAACAGTAATGGTGAGAATCGACATCCCTATCTTGTTTCTAACCAGAGAGGAAAAGCTCTTAATTTTTCCCCATTGAGGATTAAGTTAGCTGTGGATCTTTCATATGTGGCCTTTATGATGTTGAAGTATGTTCCCTCTATCCCTACTCTGTTGAGGGTTTTTATCAAGAAGATTGCTATATTTTGTCACATGCTTTTTCTGCATCTATTGAGAGGATCATATGGTTCTTGTCCTTTCTTTTATTAATCTGGTGTATCATATTGATTTTGTGAATATTGAACCACACTTGCAGCCCAGGAATAAATCTTCCCTGGTCATCCTGAATAATTCTTTTAATGCACTGTTGGATTCAATTTGCTCACATCTTGTTGAGAATTTTTGCATCCATGTTCTTCTGGGATATTGACCTATAATTCTCCATTTTTAGCGGGGTCTTGATCTGGCTTTGGAATCAAGATAATGCAAACTCATAGAATGAGTTTAGAATTTCCCTTCCATTTCTTTTTCTTTCTTCCTTTCTTTTCTTTCTTTCTTTCTTTTTTTTTTTGGAACAGTTTGTGAAGAATAGGTATTAATTCTTCTTTAAATGTTGGGTAGAATTCCCCTGAGAGGCCATCTGGCCCAAGACTTTAGTTTGTTGGGAGATTTTTGATTACTGATCCAATTTCTTTGCTGGGTATGGGTCTTTTCAAATTTTCTATTTCTTCCTATTCAGTTTTGGTAGTTTATACGTTTCTAGGAATTTCTCTCTTTCTTTCAGATTGCCCAATTTGTTGGCATATACATTTTCATAATATTCTCTTATAATTGTTTGTATTTCTGTGGTGTTGGTTGTGATCTCTCCTCTCTTATTCATGATTCTATCTATTTATTTTTTATTTTTTTTTAGCGAGCAAGAGAGAGTGTGCACAAGGGAGGAGGGGCAGAGGGAGAGGAAGAAAAACTTAAGCAGTTTCCATACCCAGCACAGAGCCCACCATGGGGCTCAATCTCATGACCCTGAGATCATGACTTGAGCCAAATTTAAGAGTCAGACACTTAACTGACTGAGCCCCGGGGGCCCTATATTCATGATTTTATTTATTTGGGTCCTTTCTCTTTTCTTTTTGATAAGCCTGACTAAGGGTTTATAAATTTTATTAATTCTTTTAAAGAACCAGCTCCCATTTTCATTGATCTGTTCTACTGGGGTTTTGTTGTTGTTGTTGTTGTTATTTCTGCCTCATTTATTTCTGCTCTAATCTTTATTATTTCCCTTCTGCTGCTGACTTTAGGGTACATTTGTTGTTCCTTTTCCTGCTCCTTTAGGTTAGGTTGTGTATTTGAGATTTTTCTTGCTTCTTGAAGTAGACCTTTATTGCTGTGTACTTCACTCTTATGACAGCCTTTGCTGCGTTCCGAAAGTTTTAGACTGTCATGTTTTCATTTTCATTTGCTTCCATGTAATTTTCTTTATTTCTTTTTTAATTTCCTAGTTCACCCACTCATTCTTTAGTATAATGTTCTTGAACCCCATGTATTTGTATTTTTTTCCAAATTTTTCTTGTGGTTGACTTCAAGTTTCATAGTGTTGTGGTCTGAAAATATGCAAGGTATGATCTCAAGTTTTTGTATTTGTTGAGGCCTGATTTGTGACAAGTATGTGATCTATTCTGGAAAATGTTCCATGTGTACTCAAAAAGAATGTGTATTCTCCTGCTTTAGGATAAAATGTTCTGAATATATCTGTTAAGTCCACCTGGTCTAGCGTGTCTTCAAACCCATTGTTTTCTTGTTGATTTTCTGCTTTGATGATTTGTCCATTGTTGTAAGTGGGGTGTTAGAGTTTCCTATTATTATTGTATTATTATCCATGAGTTTCTTTATGTGTATTATTAATTGATTTATATATTTGGGTGGTCCCAAGTTAGGGGCATAAATATTTACAATTGTTAGATCTTGTTGATAGACTCCTTAATTATGATATAATGCCCTACTTCATCTCTTGTAGGCAGCACATTGATGGGTTTTGTTTTTTAATCATTCTGATATCCTGTGGCTTTTCTTTGGAGCATTTAGTACATTTCCATTCAGAATGATTATTGATAGCTATGAATTTAGTGCCATTTTGTTACCTGTTTGTTACCTCCACTTGTTTCTGGAGATTTTCTCTGCTCCTTTCTAGTCTCATTGATTTGGGTCTTTCTTTTTTTTTTTTTTTTTTCTGCACTCCAAGAGTCCTCTTTAATATTCATTATGGACTGGTTTAGTTGTCATGGACTCCTTTCATTTTTGTTTGGGAAACTGTTTATCTCTCCTATTCTAAATGACAGGCTTGCTGTATAAGGTATTCTTGGCTGCAGATTTTTCCCATTCAGCACATTGAGTATATGCTGCTACTCTCTTCTCGCCTTTGAGGTTTCTGTAGATAGCTCTGCTGCTGACCTTATTTGTCTTCTCTTGTAAGTTAGGGATTTCTTTTCCCTTGCTGCTTTTAGGATTCTTTTCCTCTTATCTCTGTATTTTGCAAAACTTACTACAATATGTCTTGGTGTTTGCCTGCTTTTGTTGATTTTGATGGGAGTTCTCTGTACCTTTGGATTTGGATGTCTGTTTTCTTCCCCAGATTAGGGAAATTTTCAGCTATAATTTGTTCAAATAAACCTTCTGTCCCTTTTTCCCCTCTCTTATACTGGGACTCCTATAATAGAAATGTTATTATACTTTATGGAGTCATTGAGTTCCCTAAGTTTACCACTAACTTGTGATCCAATATTTTTCTCTCCCTCTTCTTTCAACCTCATCATTTTCCATAATTTTATCTTCCCTATCACTGATTCATTGCTCTTGATCATCCATCCTCTGGTCATTGCATCCAGTCAGTTTTCCTTGTCAATTATAGCATTTTTTATTTCAGCCTGACTAGATTTTTAGGTCTTTTATCACTGTGTCAAGGGACTCCCTGGTGTCTTCTATGCTTTTCTCAAGCCCAGTTTGTATCTTTATGATTGTTGTTTTAAATTCTGGTTCAAGCATATTACATACATCGGTTTCAATTTGATCCCTGGTCATGACCTTTTCTTTTTAGGATGAATTCCTCTATATTGGCATTTTGTCTAGGTTACTCTGCTGCTGTGTTTTTGGCTGCTCTTCCCC
Source organism: Mellivora capensis (assembly GCA_004024625.1). Lineage (NCBI taxonomy): Eukaryota > Metazoa > Chordata > Mammalia > Carnivora > Mustelidae > Mellivora > Mellivora capensis. The sequence continues at coordinate 15,964 of PISX010025021.1, forward strand.
TCAGGTCAGTCCTCTGCAGAATTTGTCCTTGCCTGCACTAGGGAGTGTTGGGACCTTGTTCAGTGTGTGGCAAGTTTTAACTAGGTGTGCTCTGATCTACATGTTAAAAGAGGCCTGATGCTATTTCTGGTAGAGCTGAAGCTTTGTTGCACTCTGTAGTCAGTAGACTTGGTGTGTGCAGGGATATTTGTGCTGATCTCAGGGAGGATCTTGCTGCACTGTGGCTGGGACAAACCCTTCTGGTTTGTCCCAGAAGGGGAGTCACACGAATGTGTAATAGGTTGGAGTTTAGAGTAAAGCACAGTAAAAAAGCAGGCATCCAGTTTAACTGCCCTCAGCAGGTGTCTCTTCCCTTATCCTAAGGAACTGAGCAGTGCAGTGACACCTGCCAGCTCTTTTGTCTCCTAAGAGTCAGTGCCACTTCTCCCAGGTATGCTCCAAGAAGGGGGAAAGTTCTCTCCTAGTGCCTCCTAGGAGATCCTCAGATTGCTCCATCTGCTCCTCTGCCTCTGCCCCCCTCC
>PISX010025021.1:16584-26822 GCA_004024625.1 Mellivora capensis
CCCCCCCGCAGGACCCATGATACTATTCTCCCTCAAATCACATCTCCACATGTTCTACCCTTCACAATGTGGCTTCTTCTCTCTCTCTAGTTGTGAAGTTCGGTCTCTCAGTCTTCACATCAATTTCTTGGGTGTCCAGAATGATTTGATACTTATCTAGCTATGTTTGGGAGATGAGGGAAGCACTGGGTTCCCCCTCCTACTCTGCCATCTTAACTCCCTCCTATACTCTTTTCCTTTCGAGGTATACTTGGCATATAGCATCATATTAGTTTCAGGTGTACAACATATGATTCAATAGTTTTATATATTGTATTCACAGTAAATCTTATTAACATCATCTATCATATATAGTTATAATTTTTTTTATTTTTTGTCTTGTAATGAACACTTTTAAGATTTTTCTGTCTTAGCAGCTTCCAATTATGCAATACAGTGTTATTAAGTATGGTCACTATTCTGTACATTATATCCTCATGACTTATTTATTTTATACCTAGAATTTTGTACAATTTGATCCCTTTTACCCATTGTAACCCCTGGGCCCAGCAATAGCCAACCTGTTCTCTGTAACTATGAGCTTGGTTTTTCTTTGTTTATTTTTTTGGGGGTTTGTTTTTAAACTCCACATATAAGTGAGACCATATTGTATTTGTCTTTTTGTCTGACTTACTTCACTTAGCATTGATGCCCTCAGGTCCATTTATGATGTCACAAATGTAAAGATTTCATTCTTTTATGTGCCTGAATAGTATTCCATTACATATATACACTACATCTTGTTTATCCATTAATCTACCAGTAGACATTTAGGTTGTTCTGATATCTAGGCTATTATAAATAATACTACATTGAACATAGGAGTACACATACCTGCTCAAATTAGTGTTTTTGTTTCCTTCAGATAATACCTAGAAGTGGAATTGTTGCATTATATGGTAATTTTATTTTTAATTTTTCACAGTGGTTGTACCAATTTATATTCCTACCAGTAGTAGACAAGGGTTCCCTTTCTCCACACCAACACCTGATACTAGCCATTCCAACAAATGTGAAGAAATATCTTATTGTGTTTTTAATTTGCATTTCCCTGATGATTAGTAATGTTGAACATCCTTTCATGAGCCTATTGGCCATTTGCATGTTTGTTTGTTTTTGTTTTTGTTTTTGAAAAAAGGTCTATTCAAATTCTTTGCTCATTTTAAATTGGATTCTTTTCTTGCTATTCAGTTGCATGAGTTCTTTATATATTTTGGTATTAATGCTTTCTCATATGTATGACTTACCATATTTTCTCTATTCATTAGGTTGCCTTTTCATTTTGCTAATGATTTCCTTTGCTGTGCCAAAGCTTTTTAGTTTGCTATAAGTCCCACTTGTTTATTTTTGGTTTTGTTGCCTTTGGTTTTGGACTCAGATCCAATAACTCATTTCCAAGGCTGATCTCAAGGAGCTTACTGCCTATATTATACTTTAATTGATTAATTAATTTTACTTACACTTAATTTATAGCTTATATGTTAAGAACTCTAAAGTATTTTTGTAGAAATTAACAAATTGATCTAATTTATCTATATATAAAAATGTAAAAGATTAAGACTAGACACATCAATTTTGAAGAATAATAAAATTGGAGGACTTTTCCCTAAGAGTTATCAAGATGTATTGCAAAGCTACAGTAGTTAAGATAGTTTGGTGTCAGAACTAGAGTAAACAAATAGACAAATAGACTAGAATCATGTGAGGTCATTTGTTTTCTTATAAAGTATAAAAAATGATAAAAGAAATTTTAAAAAAATGAAGCTGGGTCAATTGGTTATCCATATGGAAAAATATTCTTCATATCCTACTTCACATAAGATACAAAAATCAATTCTTGGGTAGGTCAGAGGTATATGTCTATGTGAATGATAATAACAAAATATCATGTAGACTTTTGGCTTTCAGCTCAGAGGAGGCAAAGGTGCAACTTTCTTTGGTTGTCCAGAATCCAGGTTCATCCAACATCAGCCACCTTTACCATGCCACCTAAATTCAACACAAATGAGATCAAATTTGTGTATCTGTTGTGTACCTGTGGAGAAGGCAGTGCAATGTCTGTCCTGGCCCCCAAAATTGCCCCCTGGGTCTGTCTCCATAAAAGCTTGGTGATAACTTCACCTAGGCAACTGGTGATTGAAGGGTCTGAGGATTACAGTGAAACTGACCATTCAGAATGGACTGGCCCAGACTGAAATGGTACCCTCTGCTTCTGCTCTGATTATCAAAGCCCTCACGGAACCACCAAGAGGCAAAAAGAAGCAGAAAAACATTAAGCACAGTGGAAACATCACATTTTATAAAATTGTCAATAGATGCAGAACCGATCTTTAGCCAGAGAACTCTCTAGAACCATTACCATCTAATATCCTGGGGACTGCTCAGTCTGTGAGTTGTTGTGTTGTTGGCTGCCATGCTCATGATATCACAGATAACATCAATGGTTGTATGGTGGAATGCCCCATTAGTTAAGAACTACAAAGGAAAATAGTTCAATAAAGGATCATTTGATAATGACAACAACAACAGCAAAAAACTACATCACATAGAAAACAGAATTTCTTCATGACTTTAGGACAGGCAAAAACTTGTTTAAAAAAAAAGTGTTGGTAAGGGCGCCTGGGTGGCTCAGTGGATTAGGCCTCTGCCTTTGGCTCAGGTCATGATCCCCGGGTCCTGGGATCGAGTCCCGCATCGGGCTCTCTGATCAGCAGGGAGCCTGCTTCCTCCTCTCTCTCTCTCTCTCTCTCTGCCTGCCTCTCTGCCTACTTGTGATCTCCCTCTCTGTCAAAAAAATAAATAAAATCTTTTAAAAAAATAAATAAATAAATTTTTAAAAATGTTGGTAAATGAGACAAAATTAGGAACCTCTGTTTAGCTAAAGATGCCAGTGAAAAAGTAAACAAGAAAACTACAAACTGGAGAAAATACTTTTAATATTTTATCTGATGAAAGATTACTATCTAAAATATATAAAATGTTCCTGTGAAACATTATAAAAATAGAAAACCCATTAAAAAATTAGCAAAAACTTGAACATTGAACAAGTAACTCATGAAAGATAATAAATGATGATAAGCATATGAAGTACTCATCATTATTCATTACACTCTTGTGAGAATAGGTAAAATCTAAAGAAACTAGTAATACTACATGTTGGTGAAGCTATGAAACAATTAGAGCTTTCATGCACTATACATGGAAATGTAAATTGGTACAACCACTTCAGAAACCTGTTTGACAGTAACTACTGTTGAATGCATGCAAAGCTTGTAACTCAGCAATCCTAAGATTTCACTCCTACATGTGTACCCACCGTAACAATGAATAAAAGGCAGGAACAAGAATATTCAAAATTGCATTAATCATCATTGTCAAATGCTGGAAACAATTGAAATGGCCAGCAAGAGTAAAATGGATGATAAATTGTGTAGTCATACAATGGGATAGTTTATACTAAAGTGAATGAGACACCACTACATCCAACCGCATAGATGAGTCTAGCGAGATAGCATTTAACAATAGCAATCACACACAATGAGGCTATATTATATTTTTCCATTTACATAAGGTTCAAAACAGACAAATCTAATCTATGGTAAGAAAGACAAAGTAGTGATTAACCTTAGAAAGGGAAGGGGAGAAACTGGGATGGGACATTACAGGGTTTATGGGATGCTGGTAATGTTCTACTTCTTGATCTGGATTATTACACAGATGTATTTACTTTGTGAAAATTTATTGAGATATATACTTATGCATATGTTTATTTCTGTATGTTTGCTCTACATAAAATTTTAAAAGGCAAACACTAGGTAGCCAATATAGGGACAGTCTTGATATCTTCCAAACTGGATAAATCAAAAAGAGGAAAAATAGAAGAAGTTGGAGAAGAAATAAGACAAAGAGGGGTGAAGAAAGAAAGAAAAAGAAGAATTTAGAATCCTCTATCATTTCAACAGAAGGTAGAATAACAGAAAAACAAAAACAAAGACAATGAATGGTAAGCAAAAAGTATAAAAGAAGGCAGTAGAAATAAGCCCAAATGCATAAAATATCAAAGTGAATGTGATAGATAAACCTCACCTATTAAAAGAGATTATCAGATTGAGTAACAATAATATAGATTCATAAATATACTGGTTATAAAAGGCATACTTAACACCAAACCAAAAAAGAGAATTTGAACATAAAGTTTTAGAAAGCTAAGTAGATTTCACAGTAAGTTGCATTATAAAAAATAGGGAGTAATTCCCAAGACAATAAAAAATTTGACACCTAATAATATAACATTGCATTAGACAGAGCAAACTGACAGGATTACAAAGTAAAATCGACAAATCCAAAACTATATAGTAGGAGATGTCAAACACTTCAATAAAAAACATAAATTAGAAAAAAGCTAGTAAAAGTATAGACTATTTGAACTACTGGGCTATACCCAGTCCCAGTTTTGCTCTCTCCCTATTCCAACCCATCTTCCAAAACACATACACCAAAATCCTCAGGCCACTCAGAAGTGAGAAGAATTCAGTAACCAGCTCTCAAGCCAATTCTTATAGGTAAAGATTCTTAGACATAGGGACTTTAGGAGGGGACTTAAGGCAAATTCGCCCAGACTATAGCAGAACAAAAACAAAGTCTACATACAGGATCCACTGGAAATATGAACAAGATGAAAGTATAATGACATAGGAACTATGCAAACAGAACAAAAAAACAAAAATGAAAGAAACTCTGTGGCAAGTAGAGTCTAAAAACATAGGAAAACATCTCACCAGGTTTCACACCATAGAAAAACTTTTATTAAGAACATGAATTGAATAAAATAAGAGCTTAAATGTAAGATGATAAGAATGAAGAATGATATAAAAATGGAAATTGAAAATGTAAGGAAACAAATTGAAACTAAAATAACACCATTACAAAACTAATAAGCAAATTACATACAGAAAAAAACAATGGGCTGAGCTGAAAAATAAATTACTTACACAGAGAAAAGACTTGAGATAAGCACAGTAAAATCAAAAGAAAAAGATAAAAAGATTAGTGGAAATAGAAGATAAAAGCTATGGAGGAGTGACAAAGATGACATTACACAAGGATGATAAATGTCTCTGAGGTAAAGAACTCAATAAATGAATCAGAAAAAGTATCCCAATAACTAATAGAAAAATAATCCTGAACTGCAGGAATCAGGGACTCTGTAATTCAGAAGTTTATATCATATTCCAACAAGTATATTTAACACTACCAACTCTAAATCATATTCTTGTTATTACTGAATTTAGAGGATAAGAAAAAAATTCTTTAGGCATTCAGAGATGAATTGTTATAACCTAGAACAAAAGCAGACTAGCTTTAATCTTCTCCAGAGCAACATTCCAGGGTAGAGGACAATGGAGCACTGCCTACTAAACTCTAAAGGAAAAGAAGTGTGATCCAAAAATATTGCATCCAACCAATATTCATTCAACTATAAAGACTACAAAAAGGTGCTCTTAAATGTGAAAAGAAAAAAAATAATAGCATGCATTCACTTTCTTGAGGGGCAAGAAAATGACTCAGTAATGGAATCTAGCCAATCAAGAAATGAATATAGACTCCATGGTATATGGTATCTCCTGTGTTGACTAGCAGAAGGCAGTACTGTCACAGCATTATAAGAAGGTGTGACCTACATTTTCTATAATCAGCCAACTGTTTCTTTAGGTTGAAAGGCAGTAGACACATAGTCTGCTCTAGCATGAAGGAACTCAGGGAATACAGCATTTACAAGTGTTTTTATAAATTCTTTTAAATAAAATCCATATAACAAGAGGGGATCAAAATTTAGAACTTAGGAATGAAGAAGTAGTAAAAAAAATAGTGATGAATGTTAAATCCATTTAAACATAGAACTAAGAAAATTACTAAGGTTACAAATACAATATAAATGTCATAAAACTTTGAAATGCTTAGTGTCTTAAGGTCAAGTAAAATTAAGCTGCCTTTTATGAAAAAAAGAATGTAGATCCTGATAGTGGCTCAAGATGACAGACTGAGCACATGTGTTGATCAGTTCTCTCCCCCAAGACAGGATTAAAGTGATAACAAAAGTATAAGATCTGATGGAACAAGGTAAGGGCCAGTAGTTGACAAAAGAGTTCAATAAGTTTCAGAAAGTCCAAAAAGCAGATAAGAAGGTAGAAGTGTAGGAATGGTTCTGGCTATAAAGAAAGCAGGTGTGACAGGTGTGATAGAGACCTAGAGTTGATTAAAAAATGAAAATAATTAGGGATGCCTGGGTGGCTCAGTTGGTTAAGTGTCTACCTTTGGCTCAGGTCATGATTCCAGGTCCTGGGATAGAATCCCACGTAGGAGTTCTTGCTAAACAGAGAACCTGCTTCTCCCTCTGCCTGTCGCTCTCCCTGCTTGTGCTCGCTCGCTCTCTAACAATTAAATAAAATCTTTAAAAAATGAAAATTTTTAAAAATTAATTAAATATGTAAAGAAAAAGTAGTCACCCTGTATCCCTCACTTGCTCTTAGCCTCCCCACCCAAAAAAATCAAAAGTAAACAAAGCTAAACCATTCTTTTCTAAGAAAGTTAATAGTTTGGAAAACCCAAAGTAGAGATGTTGACACTTAGAATGAAGCCTATCTTCTCTTCAGCTTAAGGGCCAGATCACTATCCATTCACCTTAAGGAAGCCACTTGCACATTATTTCCAATTCTCTTTTCCATTATTCTAAAGCAACGAACAACTAAGAATTATCTGATATTTCAGGGAAAACATTTAAAGAAAAGATACAAATGGTGAAATACACCAGAGAAAGAAAGATAAATTAAGGAATGGAAAAGAACTTTTAAATATCCTAATTATTATACTAAAGATATGTTAGATGTTACATGCATACAGCAAGAATATGATCTATGGGAAAAAAACAGTAAAATAGCAAGAAGGAACACTTAGAAAATTAGTATCACTATTGGAAACACATTAAGGAGAAGAAAAATATCAAAGGAATAATATACAGGAGCATAGCATAGCTTAGGATAGATATAGGTATTCAGATTGAGATAACCCAGGAAATGTTCAGCATGAGTGCAATAAACATCTATTCCTAAGCATAATATTGATAGATTTAAGAATGCCAAGGTCAGAAGAGTCTAGAAATTTTCAGAGAGGAAAAACAGTATTGAGTGCTAGCGTGCAAGCAGCATTGTCTTCAAAAATCTGATAACAACTGATATCAAACTTAAAATTAAGCCTTGACCCAGGCAAATAATTAATCAAGTATGATGATGTAATAAAAGGTTTTTAAAATATCTAAGGACTCAGAAAATTTCTCTCCCATGCATCCTTCTTTACAAGATTCCTTAAGATGGGTCAGAGAAAACAAGGAACTAAGAATGAGAAAGGCATAAGATGTAGGAAACATCTAACCTGGGATGAATCTAACCTGGGACAATAATAATGGGAACACCTAACATGACTAGTATATGGTAAAGTCATTCTTGAAGTGAGGTCAAGAAATAAGTATGCAGTAAAAAAAAAAAAAAAGTGTGCAGTGGGGTATAATCCATTGACTTGATAGTATCCTTGAAATGAAGAATTCAAACAAACCTAAGGATTGACCAAAGGAAAAAAGAAAGGCAATTAGAAATTTGAAGAGGGATCCTGTATGTGAAAAGTACACACTATCCTATAATCACTGTTTGGCTTAGCAACAAACCACATTTGTGTAGTTGAAGTAATGTAAAGCAGTGCTTATTGATTTTCCAACTTATAAAAACTAAACAAAAACAAAGCATTGAAAAGTTAACTGTGGCTATAACACGGAAGGCAATTTTTTCAGTCGTGTTAATATGAAAATAAAAACAATGCAGGGGTGAAGAACTGAAGGCCTCACTTTACAAGGTAAGAAGTCAAGATAGGTTGTTACTGCTGGACAGAAATAAAGGGAAAATGTATATTCGGGGGGGATACAAATGTGGTCAAAATAAGACCTAAGAGTAGTGAAATAATTACTGTGGCAGGAGGGAGGGAGGGGAGGTTAGGGAAGAACAAGGGAGCTAAATCCTCATTTACCATGGTAGGACATCAACGCACAGTGTTTAACACAGATAATCCAAAAAATCATGACTAATCAATTTAGAATCTTAAAAATCTAAAAGCAGAAAGATATCATATTAAATAGTATCTTTTTAAATAAAATAATCTCTATTCACCTACCTAGTGTATAAAGAGATGTTTACAGTAATATTCTACTCTATTTCCAAATGGTGGTATTCCTTTAAAAATTCATATATTTATATCATTTTTACAATAGTAACATTATTATTGCATACTCTGAATGCTGGGATAGTAACTGGTTATAAGGAGATAAAAGTGGAAACAGGGAGGCCACTAAATGATTACAAAAGTCCAAGTGAGAAAATACAGTTGTATGGGCCAGGATGCTCACACTGGTAATGAAGCGACCTTATTCATGGCATAGTTTGGAGGGAGGTAAAACAGGACTCCTACCCTTAAATGTGGGTGGTATGCAGAAGAGGAGTCAGGGCAGATGCTGAAGTTTCTTACTCAAGCTGCTAGAATCACAGAAGTCATAGAAGTAGAGTAGAAAGTGTTATTTCCAAGTTAAGAGGGGTAGGGGCAGGGTCTAGAGTTTGACTTTATATGTCCTAAATTTGAAATCCAAGAAACATACAATTAATAATCATGTAGTTAGTTGCTTATACAAATTGGAGTGCAAATAGGCCTATACTGGATATATAAGTCCGAGATTTTGTCAGTGAATAGGCTATGATAGCCTTAGGCAAAACTCTAATCTTAGGGCCATTAGTACTCACAAACTAGTTACTTTAGTTCATGAATATTCATTGATTTTAATTTTTTGTTTTCACTTTTTTCTATAACCTAAATTGTGTCTGATCCATTCCCTGAGTAAAAGAAAACTAATATTTTGTCAAACATACATAGACTCATAGAAGGTTTGGACTTAAAGTAATCTTAGATATTTTATACTCCAGTCCTCATTACATGGATTGAAAAACTTGAGGCTCAGTTTAAGTAATTTTCTTTTTTTTTTCTTAATTTCTTTTCAGCATAACAGAATTCATAGTTTTTGCACCACACCCAGTGCTCCATGCAATGCGTGCCCTCCATAATACCCACCACCTGGCTCCCCCAACCTCCCACCCCACGCCCCTTCAAAACCCTCAGATTGTTTTCAGAGTCTGTGGTCTCTCATGTTTCATCTCCCCTTCCACTTTCCCTCATCTCCCTTCTCCTCTCCATCTCCCCATGTCCTCCATGTTATTTGTTATGCTCCACAAATAAGTGAAACCATATGATAATTGACTCTCTCTGCTTGACTTATTTCACTCAGCATAATCTTTTCCAGTCCCATCCATGGTGCTACAAAAGTTGGGTATTCATCCTTTCTGATGGAGGCATAATACACCATAGTGTATATGGACCACATCTTCCTTATCCATTTGTCCATTGAAGGGCATCTTGGTTCTTTCCACAGTTTGGCGACCGTGGCCATTGGTGATATAAACATTGGGGTACAGATAGCCCTTCTTTTCACCACATTGGTATCTTTGGGGTAAATACCCAGTAGTGCAATTGCAGGGTCATAGGGAAGCTCTATTTTTAACTTCTTGAGGAACCTCCACACTGTTCTCCAGAGTGGCTGCACCAACTTGCATTCCCACCAACAGTGTAAGAGGGTTCCCCTTTCTCCACATCCTCTCCAACACACATTGTTTCCTGTTTTACTAATTTTGGCCATTCTAACTGGCAAAAGGTGGTATCTCAATGTGGTTTTAATTTGAATCTCCCTGATGGCTAGTGATGATGAACATTTTTTCCTGTGTCTGATAGCCATTTGTATGTCTTCATTGGAGAAGTGTCTGTTCATATCTTCTGCCCATTTTTTGATATGATTATCTGTTTCGTGTGTTTTGAGTTTGAAAAGTTCTTTATAGATCCTGGATATCAACCTTTAGTCTATACTGTCATTTGCAAATATCTTCTCCCATTCCGTGGGTTGCCTCTTTGTTTTGTTGACTGTTTCCTTTGCTGTGCAGAAGCTTTTGATCTTGATGAAGTCCCAAAAGTTCATTTTCGCTTTTGTTTCCTTTGCCTTTGGAGACATGTCTTGAAAGAAGTTTCTGTGGCTGATATCGAAGAGGTTACTGCCTGTG
>PISX010025022.1:0-26817 GCA_004024625.1 Mellivora capensis
CACTTATTTGCGGAGCATAACAAATAACATGGAGGACATGGGGAGATGGAGAGGAGAAGGGAGTTGAGGGAAATTGGAGGGGGAGATGAACCATGAACCATGAGAGACTATGGACTCTGTAAAACAACCTGAGGGTTTTGAAGGGGCGGGGGGTGGGAGGTTGGGGGAGCCAGGTGGTGGGTATTATGGAGGGCACGCATTGTATGGAGCACTGGGTGTGGTATAAAAACTATGAATTCTGTTACACTGAAAAGAAATTAAAAAAAAAAAAATTAAAAAAAAAAAGAATGTAAGAAACCGGGGTGCCTGGGTGGCTCAGTGGATTAAGCCTCTGCCTTCAGCTCAGGTCATGATCTCAGGGTCCTGGGATCAAGTTCTGCATTGGACTCTCTGCTCAGCAGGGAGCCTGCTTCCTCCCTCTCTCTCTGCTTGCCTCTCTGCCTACTTGTGATCTCTGTCTGTCAAATAAATAAATAAAATCTTTAAAAAAAAAAAGAATGTAAGAAACCCAAATTGTAGGTACACAAGAAAGTAACATAGAGACAGAAAATTTTATTTTTCCAACATTTTAGGTATATTGCATTATTTAATTATCACACACACAAAAGAACTTTTTTTTTTTTTAAGATTTTATTTATTTGTCAGTGAGAGAGAGAGTGAGAGAGCGAGCACAGGAAGACAGAGTGGCAGGCAGAGGCAGAGGGAGAAGCAGGCTCCCCGCCGAGCAAGGAGCCGGATGTGGGGCTAGATCCCAGGACGCTGGGATCATGATCTGAGCCGAAGGCAGCCGCTTAACCAACTGAGCCACCCAGGTGTCCCAGAACTTTTTTTTTTTAAAGATTTTATTTACTTGACAGAGAGAGATCACAAGTAGGCAGAGAGGCAGGCAGAGAGAGAGAGAGAGAGAGAGAGAGAGGAGGAAGCAGGCTCCCTGCCTTGCAGAGAGCCCGATGCGGGACTTGATCCCAGGACCCTGAGATCATGACCTGAGCTGAAGGCAGAGGCTTAATCCACTGAGCCCCCCAGGTACCCCACAAAAGAACTTTTAATGTAGGCACAATTACCTTTCTAATTTTATAGATACACAAAATTGAAATCTAAATTCTGGGCTATCAGGTAGTTTTTAAGTGGCAGAATGTTGGTTCAAATTCAGCTCTATTTTCATAAACTTTAGGTAATTCAATTATTTCTGTGCTCAACTTAATGAAAACTGTATGCTAAAAACTAAGTGTCTGAGGATAAAAAGCATAATTTTATTTTCCTATAGACATGGATCATAGGTTTTTCTAAGATTCTCAAATGGGTCTGTAAACCAAGAAAGGTTTGTGCAATAAATTTCTTAGGCATCAATGAGGAATCTTAGTTGAAACAAACAAATGGTTCTAATTTATGTAAATTAGGGGTTTTCAAATTCCTGTCGATTCCTATGGTCTCACTGAGATGCTGTTTTAGTGATTTTCTTTGAATTTCACTTTGGATATTTATTTTTAACTCTCCTAAAAGCTGAAATAACACATAATTGACACACAGATGTGTTGCATGCCAAATTTTAATAATTTGCATCAATCAAAACATTAACTTGTAATGCTGATTAATAAAATTTCTTAAGTCATCACTCATTGAAAATTATTCCAAGATTATAATGTAAGGTCTCATCACAATTTACATGTCTGAGTCAGGTTTTATGGCTATTATACCACCTCCCACTCAAAAAAAAAAAAAAAAAGATAGCCTTTTTAAATAAGTTACCTGATGAGATAAAATCTTGTAGAGCTAGTGCCGCTGCATGAAGCCTCACAGTGTAGCTAATCAGCAGTTTTCTAGATTGCTGAATTGTTATATTACCCAGGTTATAACACTTTTCTTTTTTCCTGAAGTAGAAAAGTCAATATTCTAGCTGCATGGAAGAGAAGAGGATATATGGAATCCACAAGGTTATGGATTGAAGTGTGTCCACACAAAATTCTTGTCTTGAAATCCAAACCCCCATACCTCAGAACACAATTCTGTTTGGAGATATGGTCTTCACAGAGATGAATGACCTCATTAGCGTTGGCTCCTAATCCAGTGAAGATGGCGTCTTTATAAAAAGGAGAAATTTGGAGACAGGCATGCGCACAGGGAGGATGTCATGTGAATACCAAGGAGGGGATCAGGGTGATGTATCTCCAAACCAGAGAACACTAAGGATTGTTAGCAAATCACCAGAAGCTCGGAGAAAGGAATGGAAGAAGTTCTCCTTCATAGACAACAGAGGGACTTACTCTGCTTACATGTTGATCCAGACTTGTAGTTTCCAGACTATGATACAATAATCTTTCCTTGTTTAAGCTATCCATTCTGTGGTATTTTGTGAAGACTGCTCTAGCAAACCAGTACACAAAACTCTTAACACAGTCCTTTCTTCTCCCAAGTTTTTATTTAAATTCAAGTTAGTTAGCATACAGTGTAGTCTTGGTTTCAGAAGTGGAATTTAGTGATTTATCACTTACATATAACATCCAGTGCTTATTCAGCTCCTTTTTGAGACTCAGCTGTATGCTTACATTCAGTGGTAACCATTGTCAATTTCTTAGGACTTTGAAGGTTTTATGGTTCAAACTGAATTACTCCTTACTTCTCCAGTGTTAGTAGTTCTTTCATAACCCTAAAAAAATCAGTTAAAATTTGTCTTTTTACTTGACATTCTCTACATTCAAATTTTGTACTTTGTATCCACTCCCCAATTTTTGAAGCCTTTAGGAAATTTTCTTTCTATTTTGGTGGGTTTGCAGAAGGAGAGGACATAAATTCAAAAGTTCTGCCTTATATTGAAAAATTGAATGCTTTATTAATTGACTTAGAAATGAAACCATTATAATTAGAGCATGTTAAATAAACACCCAATAAGATATTTGTTTTACCTTTATGTTATATTTTTACTGAAAAAGAAGATTCCTCTGCCAAAAAAAAAAATTAACACTACTAAACTATGGATTTCATGTAAAAACTTTTTGAATCTAATTATGTAGAAAAGTATCCTAGTGCTCAGTTTCACTCTCAAGTATAAATACATTTGTTTTTCTTTTATAACATATTTATACAGCACATTCTTAGGTCAAAGGAATCAATTGTGTAGATTTCTCAATCATGGTGTCTTCAGTCTTAGCTATAGTCTTTAGCTGTTAACATTAACTTTTACCATTCATGACAACAACTATCAGAATTAAATCAGAAATGGAAACAAAAAACTCAAAAGTAGTAAGTGCATATAGATAAAACACATATATTTTTCTTCTTACAAGTGCCAATAGCTTTGCATTGATAGAACTTGATATTCCTGGGTGGCAGGTTGGACACTCATTTATGAAGGGAGTGTCTGTAAAACACGGGATGAAAGCATCATTCATTCATTCATTCATTCATTTTTAGTGATGGACAGAATTACTAAACTTATGATTTTTTGTGGGATGTCCCGTTAATGTTCAACTTCATGTACTTGTAAAATGGCTGACTAAGATGAAGTCTACATACCGTGGTTACTGAATAGTTTTCCCCTTCAGTCTGCTTGTTTGCCTTATGTATTGAGCTAGTCATGTTATCAAATAGCTAACCAAGATACTAGAATAGACAGTCCTCAAGTTATTAGCTAATCAATGTGTTCTTACTTTTCAAATGTGTTGTAAACTCTCAAAATAGGATTCCATCCTGCTGAACTGCCAGATAGTCTTCCAGACCCATACAGGAGAGGCTGTTTGTCTTTGGAAAACTTTTTACCTCTCTAAATATGTTTGATGGAACTAAGGATCCAATAAAACTGTGATTTTTTCCCTGAATGATTCCCTGCATTGTATTAGCTTGTATAATTTCTGGGCATCATGCCGTAAAAGTCGACTATTTGCTTTTCTTTAAATATCTGAAAACTACAGTGTTTATGTCAATCTTGGTTCAATCTAGGATAAACCAAAATATTGTTTTCAGAAGATATTTTCATTCTGACTTTTTTCCTGTGGTTATCAAATTGGATGCAGACTCTGTGTCCCTACTGAGCCACATGTATGTCTTTGGTGAATGTTTTTAAATAATTGCTGAGCTTATAATAAGCATAGTTGTAATGATCCTATTCCAAAAGAATTATGCATAATCAGGTCATAACAAGGGCTAAGTATACGGCATAGGAAAATTACTCAATGGCAGAAGAACCTTCAAACTAAAGCCAAACCCTTTATTAGTTTTCTTTGTTTATAGAATGTGGTCACCATGGCTTTCATGTGAACTCTGTAGCAACTGCTTAAAACTTATGAGCTGGGAGCTACAGTGTAAGCTAGCTATCCATGTTTCATGTATGTACACATGGATATCTATCTGTCTAACTAACAATGTATCATCTATCCACTTATTTTCCTGCAATATCATCTGTTCCAGAAGTGAACTGTAACTATTACCAATGATCATGTTTAACAAGCCTTATGAAGATACCTACAATTTGTGATTTATTTTAAAGATATTTTCTATTATGTTGTAGAAGTTAAAATTGTGCCTTTGCATCTTGTTCCTTAAGAATTATGCAGTTTTAGAGTTGATGTTTATGAATTTGATATTGGAAAAAAAATAAAATGAAACGATTAACTATTTTTCATCCTTACTCTAAATTACCAGGCTTGACCTTTCCATATGACTGAGCTTTCCAGAGTGTTTAGAAATTTATTTTCTCAGGAACCTCCCTTTTAGGTTATTTTCTTTTTCTGCCACATAAAGTTGATTCTTTATCTTTATCTTCTTTACAAACTTTATCTTCTTTACAACCATTATATCCAATGGGACTCTGTTAACTTACTCAATTGAATGATGATTACTGATCTGATTATAAAAATCTCAAACTAGATCATGAGCTACTACTGGCAGACTGTGACAGTTTTAATGATTTATTATCTCTAGCACCTGGAATAATGCTGCAGTTGGAATAGACAATAAATGAATATTTGTTAAATAATGTTTCTTTTTTTTAATAATATTTCTTGTATATGATTAGTCTAGCTGGTTTTAATTGTAAGAAAAAAGTAATGAAAGCCATTCAAATCTTTTTCTTTGCTTTTTAAAACAGAACATTGTCTAGCTAGGCTTCCAACTTCTTAAAATAAGAAAAAGAAATAATGCAATTATTTAAACTTAAACTTCTTAAGTATTGATACATTTTAAAGATAAAAAGATTCATTGGATAATTAAAACAATGCCATCTAGATCCCATTCAATATTCACCCAAAATAACATTTTGTACTACTTCTCTTCAATAATTTATATCTCTTCGATAATTTATATCTCTTCATAAAGGCATTTATGTTTTATTTTTCCCTTCTTCTATGACTATCTGCAGCTCATTCACATCTATTCCAACTCATGCACTTTAAGTTGGATGAAGAGATGTTTATTATTCAGAAAACCTAATTCAGGTGCATTAAATTTTAAACTTTTCTACATGTAACAATTATCAGTTTATTATTATTATTATTATTTAAAATTTGTCAAATTCTATAAAGTTTACCTTTCACCATATAAAATAAAGAACACAAAGTAACTAAGAACTTATTAAAAATAAAAATGTAGAAAATTTTCCCTCATTCTGAACCTTCATAAATTAAATATCCCTTTAATTTTTATTAATTTTCTATCTTGTTTCCCATTTTTTCATATTAAAATTTCTTGTATATTTTATAATTCCTTATTAAATGACATTTCTATAATGCCATATTAATAATGTATTCAGATGGGTGTATGTGGACATGGTGGATTTCTTTGCTCCTTTCTTCATTTGCCACAGCTTTTATGTGATATATATGTAAGGAAGAATACACACAGCTACTATTCCAGTTATTCTATTAAACCACCCGAAACATCACCAATAATCGGCTTTTTAAAAATCCATATACTTTAAAGAGCTTTAAAAATATTTTCTGAGAAATCAAGATTTACTCTCACATAAATTATTAATGTCATTACTATAAGTCAGATATATAACTTTTTAAACTTAAAATGTGTACCTATTTGAAGTATTGTGAATAACTGAAGTTATATCATAAGTACTTTTGAAGTATGAAATATGCAGGTCAGCCCCAAAATGACTCTGTTTGGAAATCTCAACCTTCAGTCACAGTATATTTTTGGAGTTAAAAATCGGTTCAGTCACAGCACAAGGGGGATGACTGAAGGCTTCAGTAATGGGCTATAAAATCTTTCCCATCTAGGTCACTGATTGATTTGAGACTGTCAACAAGGTAGGTAGAAAAACAGTGACTGCTGCCATATAAGAACTGTCAAATCATGTCAAATAAGAATATGGTTGCAATTCTAGTAGACATAGTTCCTACTTACCTATCCAACACGTGGCTTCACGTGTGCAGGGATGGACACACGAGTGTATGTGCACATGCATTAATGTGCACACAGATTTCTTGGGTTGCTTTAGAGCAGAATGAAGTTATAAAGTTATTCTAGGGTGATTCTGTTCCCTGAAGTTGTAGGACAGAATAGAAAATATTGTACTTAATTTGTCCAAGCAGCATGGTCAGACAATTTCTCTTCTAGAATTGAAGTGGTGCATTTTACCAAGGGAAATCTTAGCTCTGATTTTTATCCCTTTGCAGGGTATAGTTGAAGTGAAGTAAATTTCTTTCTTCTTTTACCATAGGGCTCTCCAACACTATTAAAAGAAGCAACATTTTGTCTGAATGATTCTACCAAGTTAAAAAAAAAAAAAAAATGAGAGAGAGAGAATTTAGTTTGATCAGCAAAGAATGTAGAAATTTACTTAAGTAGTAAAGAATGCGGCTGTCTGACTTTGGTATTATGTTACACCTCATGGTTCAGGCATCTTGTTTGCCTTAAATGGTTTCACAAGCAGGAGGGTTGACCCAGAGCAGATTTCGCAGTGGCTGCACAGAGCGCAACTAAACAGCAGATTTAATGAGGTTGGAATTTCACACAATGCCTTATTCAAAGAATCCTGGCTGCAGAGAAAGCAGTTGTGGCGAATTGCAGTTGCCTATAACTTTGCATCAAGAAGCAAAATCTTTCTCCACAGTTTATAAAAGATCAAAAACAGAAGCCAATTACACTTAGTTTTAAGATTCAAACTTCAGATATTGGGGAGCTGGGAGGGATGGAGGCTCATGTCTTTCCTTTGTTAGAATTAAGGAATTCAGTTCATGAATCAAAAGTACAGAACTCTACTTACTCCTCTAAAGTCAGGAAGGATCAAAATGTTTCCTGATCTATGTTGACACAGTTGAGGGCTTCCTTTTGTTTTCCCACTTCCTGTCTTTGCCGCCCTACCACCTTATATAGCATTTCTTGATTTGCTTGTGTGTCTCCCCTGCTGAACTTAGAACTCCTGGAAGACAAGCATTGAAGCACCTGTAAACACTTAAGAAATGTAGAATGAATGTTGAATGAAAATAAAAATAACCCCTTTATATACTCTATGTGAAACTGAGACATAAAATGTCAGACATTTTCACTCTATCATTCTCTTAAGGAGCATCAGTGTAGGATTTCAATACACAGCTCATCTTTCTATGAAGCTAATCATCAGTTTTCATTTTGCAAATTTAATATTCAGTTTTATGAAATTTTCCCTTCCTTTTCCCCACTGGGAAATAGTCCCAGGTTTGTCATTTTTATAACTCATTATTTTAGACCTGGGAATAAAACTACAATAATGCAAGCAGACCACCTCAGCCGCTAGGTTATTAGTGTTAGGAGTAAGAACATCTTCTTCTTAGATTAGAAGTGTTGGACTCTGAGCATTTGTATGTAACTATTGTTTAACCTTGAACCACACTCTCTCAGAAAATCATATGAGCCTGAGGGGGTTGAGGTAGGAGTAAGGAGTAGAGTGGTGATAAAATCGATCATCTATATTTGGACAGTTTTGTCTGTCAATAAATAAATAACTACTAAACAAATAAATAAAATGGAGAGAAGGAAAAGAAAAAAAAAGGAGTAGGAGGGTGGGGGAGGAGGAGGAGAGAGAAAGACAAACTGGGCAGGAGGCTGAAACAACAGGTAAAACAAACTTTCTCTGGGAAACTACACCAGAGCATCCTGGGTAGAAGAAATGATCCGCTGAAAAACACTGCTCCCATTCCAGTTGATTTCTAGTTTGGTTTTCCACTGTTTGTCTTTTTAATGTTTATATAAAGCCTTTATTCAGGCTTGACTGGAAGTATTGAATGCCCATTTCACTTTCCACAGAAAGATTTTTTTTCCCCCCAGTTGGTGTCATTGAATGGTGGTCCTCAAATTGGGATTAGACAATTTCAATGGAGTCAATTTATAGCTCCTCACCTACTTAGAGATATGCTTTCCTAGAATAGCATAGATTTTTTTTTCTTAAATTCTTTTCCTTAATTTAATAACTATGTACAAAAACAGAAAGATAAAATCTTCCACTTATTCATCCCATGAGACATAACAAATTATTATTTATTGTTGTCATGGATGCCTTCCTTAAGGCACATTAATCCCACTACGGAAGCTTTTGTTTTTCTGTTTTATACGTATTTCTGTTAAGAAAGGAATGGGAAATAAAACATAGTACATTTCTCTTCTTGTAGAATGTTCTTAAATCAGATATACATTAGAATGTTGGTGGTAGGATTGATGGCAATTTTCGTTTAACAGCATCATCTCTGCCAAACCCCTACTATTTTCAAAGAATGCATTGTTCTTGAGAAAATATATGGTTAGAGTAAAGCAGTGTGATTCAGCAGGAAATAATAAACTCTTTAAAAGGGCTTTCATTCACATATTTAATGTAAACAATTTTTAAAGTTACTTCAATCCCTATCCCTAAGATGCATCATTAGGAAGAAAGAAAAGAATCTGCAAATATTGAACATAATGCAGACTACTTAGTCTAATATTTTTAAGGTAACCAGAGTACTATTTTGGACACCGCATTTTTCAAATTATAATGGATAAAAGTTACAGATAAGGAATTATTTATTTTGGATGTGATATGCCTTATTCAATAATACAGTTAAATCTTATCAAACCCTATCTTTAAATATTTATTAATTATAAGAAATGATCATTTTACTTTATTTTAGTTATTACATGTTAAAATGTTTTCTACTTTCTACTAACAAATAAAATCTTAATACTAATTTAAGACTATTTTAAATAGCATATCATTTCCTCCATGAAATATACAAAAAAATTTTGACCATGATGTCTAAGTAAAATAATATACTATTGTCATTTAATTTTTCCCAGAACTGAATGTCAGAGATAAACATGTGAATGAACATACCTTCTAAAATAATTTGTTACATCCTTTGTTTCTTAAATACTGTATAATTTGTTTTTCATTACATTAAATTATTACAAGTAAACTAATGATATATAACATAAAATTCACCTAACTTAAATTAATTACAAAAATTCACATCATTTTCATTTTATTTAACTATTTTTAATTATTTATTTTATAAGATGCATTCTGGAATTTATTTCTCTCTTTCCCATATATTTTATTTTATTTTTATATTTTTATTTAAAAAGCATTATTTATTTAACAGAGAGAGACACAGCAAGAGAGGGAACACAAGCAGAAGTGGGAGTGGGAGAAACAGGCCTACCACTGATCGGGGAGCCCGATACCGGCTGGATCCCAGGACACTGGGATCATGACCCGAGCCAAAGGCAATGCTTACTGACTGAGCCACCCAGGTGCCCCATCTTTTCCACATATTTTAAATGCATTTTAACAGATGCATTTGAGTTAAAAAGATAAAAACTTTTCCTCATACAAAAATTTTGTCTATTTTGGCTGATTGGTAAGGCAGTGAGAATAAGCATCATTTCAACAGTTACGATGTCAAAGACAAGTCCCTGAAATGAGCTAAATTAGGAAAATTATGTTTGACAAAACAAACAAAAAAGTTTAAAACACATGAAAAAAATATTTTATCAGAGAAATTGGCTTGTTTAAAGTGTCACAGTACTTCGGTGTTCCCAACCAATTCTGAGAATCTTATGTTAATCAAAGTGTCTATAAAAAAATACTAATTTTAATTAATGGTGATTTGAAAAGCCTTAGAAAGTAGGGGTTTTAAGTAGATGATAAAACCACCTAAGAAAAAAGTTGACATTGCTTGTGCCCTTCTAAATTTGAGCATTCAAAATAGTTTAGAATTTTACTCCTACGTGTATATCCCAGGGAGACACTTGTATGTGAACTGCAAGAGACCTGTGTGAGACTATCCTAACACCAAAAAACTAAAAATAATCCAACACCCACTGGGGCAGACTGGATGAATAAACTGTGTGTTATTCATACATTGGCATATACGATAGTAGTCAAAATAAATGAACTATAAAAATGTGCCATAACATGGGTGGATCTTAACAACAAACAAATTTCCAGGAAAACTTATTTGAACTGCTTTACAGAAATCGAGAAAGCAAATGACATAAAAGACAGGATCACCAAAAGACAAACCAGCCTGAAAAACACTCTGTTGGTTTCAAATACCTGGTTTTGAATGTAAGTGATGTAATTGCTTACTGAATTCTCTGTTGGGATAGATATTTAAAAGTCATATTTGACTTTGGGACTACACTATGGGATTTTTAACATAGATGGTGTTAAAGAACTGAATGTCTTTGCGAAATAACACAGTACTTTGAATTGGAATGATCTCAGTTTTCCAGTGTTGAGCCTATTAAGACAATTGCAGTTGATTATGATCAAGGTGGAAAATATGATTATATAAATAAGGATGCTTACCAGTTATATGTATAATATTTTAGACTGTAGCCAGTTTCAAAGAGTTCAATTTGCCCAGATTAGAACATTTTATGGTATTGCATTTGCAAACATTTTCATTCACACATGGTGCAGCTCATAGTAGAGTAGCAGTTCAAAATGTTTCTTAATGAGAGAAACTTAAATGTACATATAAACCAACACACCCCTCCCTGAACACAAATATTGAATTCTTTTTCATTCAAATAAATGCATTTATTAAATCCTATTATTAAGAGCAAAAACAATTTAAGCTATTTAAGAACTATCAGAACTCTGACTACTGAGTCTGAAACTGCATTTATTTTTCAATCGATGAAAATTAGTAATAAAATTCAGAATGAATTTTAGTTAATAAGCCCTTATTTGCATTTACTGAACACAGAGCAATATGCGTTTCAGAAAACCTAGCACATAATTTAGTTCCTCCTGCACTCTTTTCCCCCAAATTTCTTAATTTTGCCAAGATGTAAAATAAAATGCTACTGTACTATGAATACACCATAGATGTCATCATCTCTTTAGTCTAGGCAAAACCAGCCCCAGGCAAGACTGTGAAAGGAAAGATTGACATTGACATCACCAGACCTACTTTAGGCAGTTTTCCCCTCCTCTTCAGGGTACTTTTCTTTGCATCCTTGAGGAACTCCATATCTTTGAAAAATTCCCTGACCCCTGCCAATTAAATCTGCTCTCAGCAAAGAGCTCAATCTCACTTGTTCATCCCTCTCTGTCAATTTAAGGAAAGGTATTACTTTAACAGAGTTCCTGACATTTTAAGCCATTTTTCTAATTGTGGCATCAGTCAATTCATCCTCTGGAAAGACAGATCAACTACTTAAGTCGACTTGTCTTCTAATGTGAAAGTCAGATCTGCCTTGGCTTTTTTGGGGAACAGGGAGGAGGAAACTTATCAAAGAACCATTTCTATAAGCGAACATGGCTGATTGAAAGATTAATGCCAAATTAGTGATTCTGGGGGGTTACCAATTAAACATCCTGACTACTCAGTTGATGATGACAGTTACTGTATACAGGGCTTGTCATTGTTTGCAAATCTATCTCAAGTTTATGACCAGTAAAACATTGTTCAAACTGATCCCTGTCAGCATTAAATGTTTTGCATCAGAGTAGCTCTTCGGCTGTTATCATTTCCCAGGTATTAGCATTGATTCAAGCTCACTCCATTGTCTCCTAGAAACCTTTCTTCTTCCCACATTGGATAGGATTCTTTGGCCTATTTCACTTTGATACAGAGCAACTTTTCTTTAGCATTCAACAGTTTTCTGTGCCCATGATGTAATCAGAACTGCACCTGAAAGCCTCTTTGGATTGTTGGGATTGGCTACACCAATTCTTTAACTTAAATCCTTTCCTAATTTTGTTACATTATAAACTCCATAAAGGCAATATTTATGTACGCCCAGATGGGTACATAGTGAGTACCCATTTTATGAGTAGTCAAGTTTTTTAGCAGCAGATCTTACTAAATATAAAAGAAAGGAGAGTATATACTTTTTGATTGATATCACTGTTTTAATTTAAAAAAATGTGTCTGAAGAAGAAAATCCTCTGGTTACCATAACTCATTCTATACATAAGCCTGAGAGTTGCAAAGGATTATAGGGAGGCATATTTAGTGTGCAAAAAAAGATCCATCAGGAAGGATGTTAAACAAGCTTAGGAGGGATATATAGAAAAAAAATCAGAGAGATTTTTTTTTCTGATTTCATATTTATATTATTGATAAGGGGGAAATGCATGCAAGCTAACTAATACATGAGTATTCCTACATGGAGGTGGATGTGAATTGCCATTATATGTAAATATCTGCCCCCCCACCTCTCTCTCTTTCAGTCAGAAAGAGAGAGAGAGAGCTCTCTCTTTCCCTTCATCCCTCTTTCTCACTCTCCCTCTTTCTTTCTCTCTCCTCTCCTCTCATCCTCTCTCTCTATCTCTTCTTTCATCAGGGATTGCACACTAAAGTATTACTTTCGGAGAATTTTTTCTAAGAAGTGAAGAAGATTTGCATTTCTTCCTACTTTGTTTAATTCTTTCAGTAGATGCATGCAAACATAACTATTGACTCACAATATGAAGTTTCATTACTATAATTATTTATTTCTTTTTCTTGATTTATATTATGAGGTTGGTTTTGAACTTGTGACCTAAAAGCGGAAAAACTTTATATTGTATTACCAGTATGATAAGCCATCCAAGTCTCTGTATGTCATTATTTATGAAATTGTATTAAAACATATGAAAATCTGTTTCATTAAAATTATTTATTTTAATATACTTTCAAAAATTAAATTAAGTATTGAATGTTCTAGCACATAACCTCCAGATGTACTCAATATAAAATTAACAAAGGAGGAACATAATTAAATATCCGTTCATTAAGGAGATTACAGAGAGCACCAGCAATGTAAAGGATTGTGGTAAATAAGGTTACATTAGTGAAAAAAAAATGAATAAGACTAGTGCAATTATCATTATAAGCACTGTACATGCAACAAACTTCTTTAACATGGCTGCAGAAATTCACTTAAAGGTTGCTATGTTGATGGATAATTACACTCCACTATTCACCTGCCGACCTCCTCCCCTAGGCCGGACTCCATGATGAAGATTCATGACTGATGTGTTTGAACTTGTCAGTTTTGAGAGTAAGAAACTTTTTTGTTTTTCCGAGTTTATCCTAAAGTAGCTTTAGTAATTATAAAGCTATAACAAAATTGGGGCATGATTTAGAGCTTTTTAAACTACGGTGAGTTTGGACTTGAATATTCGTTCAACTTGTATTTCACCACATCGAAAGGAATCAACATTTTTCTTGAAAGTTGCTGCCATGCAAAACGGCCAATTGCAAGTTTAGAATG
Source organism: Mellivora capensis (assembly GCA_004024625.1). NCBI lineage: Eukaryota > Metazoa > Chordata > Mammalia > Carnivora > Mustelidae > Mellivora > Mellivora capensis. The sequence continues at coordinate 13,669 of PISX010025022.1, forward strand.
TGGCATGCTGTCTTCTCATTTAAAGTCCACACATATGGTAGGTTTGAAGACACCTTTCTTTTTCTAGGAAGCTGCATGTCTGCAAAGCCCACTTTGCAATTATGTACATGGGTATAAACCACGTTTCTTGCTGCCGTAATCTTCTTCCTATAGACTTGCCGAAACTTTCTTTCAAGAGGTTTTGGAAATATTTGTGGAATACTAAGCCTGTGGTAGAGCTGTTCTTTTCATAGAGAAGATGTAAGATGAGATGCTTCTGGGTACTTGAATAATAGATTCAGAGCACTAACAGTTCAAGCAATATTTAATAATTTAAGTAATACATAAATGCAGAGTTTTGAATGAAACAACAAAGGTATACCTGGAGAACATCTTATTAAAGGACATTTTAATGTTATTACACAATCTACTCAAATGTATTGAAACTAAATAGATATAAAAAGATTTTTAATCAAATAGCTCTTTTAAAAAATTGTTCATGCATACATTCATATCTAAATATTAAGTTTGGAGCCCTCATTGGAATGGTTACATTATGATGGTCAAATAATTTTCACATTGTGGAAATATAAGTATTTTTGTATTGAGCTACTGTCACAACATATCACTAACTGGGTCACTTAAATAACAGAAATTTATTGTCTCAGTTTTAGTGACTTAGAGTCCAAAATCAAGGTATTGGTACTGCTGGTTTCTTTTCAGGGCTGTGGAGGAAGGATCTGTTCCACACCTCTCTCCTTGGTATATAGAGGGCTGTTTTTCCCTCACATCTCTTCACATCATCTTCCCTTAGTATGTGTCTTTATGTACAACTTTCCCTTTTTTATAACAACACCTCTATAAAAACCCTACTTCCAAATAAGGTCACATTCTGAGATACTGGGGTCTAGGACTTCAAATTATGAATTTTGAGAGGACATAATTCAACTGATAACCAGTTTGTTGAGGTATACTTTACATAAAATAAATAAGCTTTTTTTAAGTCAATGCAAAATAATCCCTCACAATCAAGATACAGAATAGTTCCGTCACTCCAAAATATCTCCCTGACTCTTGATAGTCAACTTTTTCCATGACGTGTGGCAACTATTGATTTGTTTTCTGTCCTTGTCTATGCAAGGATATCATGAAAATGAAATTATATAGCCCTGTATCTGGCTTCATTCACTAAGCATAATGTTTTTGAGATTCATCTATACAGTTGCATGAATCAATAGAACATTCCTTTCTACTGCTAAGCAGTATCCCATTGTAGGGATGCACCACAACTGGTTTATCCATTCATTTATTAGTGAACCTGTGGATTATTTCCAGTTTTTTGACTAAATAAAGCTTTATAAATATTTGTGCATAGGCCCTTTGTAGGAATATTCATTTTGTTAACCTTTTTGGGTGAGGTCTCTCAGTCATATGGTAAGTATACAGTTAATTTAATAAGAAATCATCAAATAAATTATTAATCTCTTTTGATAACTATATTATAAACTGTTTACTTAAAATTTTTAAATTCTTAATCTTTTTTTAAAATTTTTTTTTAAGATTTTATTTATTTGACAGAGAGAGAGAGAGATCACAAGTAGGCAGAGAGACAGGCAGAGAGAGAGAGGGGGAAGCAGGCTCTCTGCTCAGCAGGGAGCCTGATGCGGGACTCGATCCCAGGACCCTGGGACCATGACCTGAGCCAAAGGCAGAGGCTTAACCCACTGAGCCACCCAGGCGCCCCTAAATTCTTAATCTTGATAACATATTTTTATAACTAGCACTTTCATTTGACATTTTCTATAGTTTCTATCAGTCTCTTGCAATTGCAAATCTATTTGTATGTTTTATTTCTTTTTTATTAAATCCTTCAACATGCTAATTATTGTTATAATCCAGTCTAAAAATATTATATTTGAGTTCTCTATGAGTCTGGTATTTTCAATTGCTTTATTTCATGATTAAGGTTTGTGGGGTTTTTTTGTTTTTATTTTTTGTGTATCCCATAACTTTATTGTTTGTTAAACATCAACCACTCAAAGGTAATAGAAACTAAGGTGAAGAGTATTTATCCCTAATAATGGGCACCACAGTTCCTCTGTCAAGCCATTAATGTGGAGAGTTAGCAATCTAATATGTGTTTGAGATAGGTTTGGGATTTGTGGTAGCAATTTTTTTTTAAGATTTATTTATTTATTTGAGTGATAGAGAGTGAGCAGAAGGAGGGGCCGAAGGAGTCAGAGAACCATAGAGCACACTCTCTGCTGAGTGCAGAATCTGACATGGGGCTCGATCCCAGGACTCTGAGATCATGACCTGAGTGAAATCAGGGGTTGGACGCTTACTTGTGAGAACCAGCCAGGCACCCTTGTGTTAGCAATTTCATCTTTGGCATACTATAGGCTTCAAATTCCTCCTGTGGTTGGTTTTCTCTTTGTGTTTGTATTCCAGTCTTGGCCTTCAGCAGTTCCTGTACCTTTGTGCCACAGATAGAGTTCTTCTCCACACTTTTACCCTCTTCATCAATAGCCTTCTGTTGCTAGGCTCATGATGGGGAAGTTATTCTGCCCCAGCCTCAGTCTGGACCTTCTTAGCATTATTGTCCTTTCTCACTATGGCATCCATCCAAACTCTGCTTTTTATCTTTGGTATGCTTTAGAGAAGAGGTTGTTTTATGACTTTTCTCCAATGATAGGAGACCCTGTTTTACATTGGGGGAGAAAAATGGACACAGGAGTTCTTCCTAGCCACCTCCAAATGTAATTGGATTTACTTGCCCCTCCCCCACAAATAGCATATCTTTGTTTGGGCCCTTGTACAAGGAAGTTTTATTACCCTTCCCCTGCTGGTCTGAGGACCTTGCTTTATATGTCAAAGTGTCCCCAGAGCAGGGAATGTGTAATACCTAGACCCGGGTGATAGCCTGGGGGTCTTCTTCATACCTAGGCCTGTGATGAGGACTCCTTTCAGTCTCTAGCCCAGGCTCAGATCTTTCTTATCAACACAGAAGCCCATTGAAAGGAGCTTGAATATTCATGCAAAATATCTTCAGGGCTCCTGATTATTCTATACTAATATGTTAGCTCATACTCAGCATTTAAGATTTAGTTATAATTTTAGCTGATTTAATTATAGCTATTATTATGAAGTCCATTCCCCCCACCCCCACTATGAGCTGTCAAAATTTTAAAATTAACATATCTCTTTCTTCTTTGGAGAGACTTGTCAGTCTCTGGAATTCAGTTATTGTGGTGGTCTTGTAACCTCAACTTTCTGAAAGTTTTAAAGAAAAGTATGCTTTTGTAAATTATCTGTTTCATTGTAATGATTTTCTCCTGTTTCTTCCTACATCCTAGGTGAGAGAAGTCCAATGACTTTTTAATTGTTTGATATTTTCTATAACCTGAAGTTCAAACAATAAAAGTTCACATCAAATATTAACTAACTAGTTAAAAAGCCATTTACTTGAACTTGGAAGAGTATTTTATTTATAAGATAAGGATATTCAAGCAGGAAAAAATTTCCATTGAAAAGAAATAAAAAACTATAGAAATAAGTTACAACTTTGAGGAAATTGTCTTAGCCTCTGTCTTAAAAAATTAAAAAATCAGCAATATTATGATTTATATATATACTTCTACAATTGCTAATAATCACATTCTATTTTCCTATGGGCTGCCAGAGTGATGTTTCTAAAATAAAAATATGATTATGTTATCTACTTGCTTCCAGTATTCAGTAAATCCTCATTGCTCTTAGAACAAAGACATATCTCCTTATCCTGTCTTTTAAGGCCCTAACAGGCTCAGGGCCTGCATATCTTTCTGATGTTATCTCTTTCCATTCTTCTCATTACATTTCACACTCCTGTCATACTGACTTTATTTTAGTTCCTAGAATGCCTTATTCCTTCTTTCCTTTAGACTTTCACAGATGCATTACTCTCTAAATTAATCCATCCTCCTCCAGCCATCATACCACCCTCACCAGCTAACTCTTTTTATATCATTATGACTCAGTGTAGAAGTTAGTTTTTCTAAGTAGGTTTCCCCAACCCCTAAAAGATGGATGAGGTCTTCTGCCATAGGGTTCCATAACACTTCTCAATTCATCCATTATAGCACTTTCTATTGTTGTTATTGTTATTGTTGCCTGTTTGTTTATCCATGTTAAAATATCATAAACAATGGAAAGTCCAGACCACATCTCTCTAGTGTATTCTTGAGTTTTCCAGATCCTAGACAAGTCCCAGAAGTATACTATGCATTGTTGATTGTGAATGAGTGAATGTTCTTCCTATTTGCTAGTACAACTGCCTTTTTTTTTTTGCCATAAAACATTGAACAATTTTACCTTTGCTCTTATTTTCCAGATGAAATCTTTTTCTTCCAAAATCCATTATTAGTTTTTGTGTTTTGTTTTGTTTTTCAGAATTTTCTCATTTTTCCCTTACTCTGAGGCTTGGTGAGTAATGTTAGTGGGCAAAATGTATTTAAAGAAAAACTAGGACTTAAAAAAAGGGTGACATCAGAATTGAGTCTCTTTTAAACTATTCTCATAGCACAGTGAATGGGGTGACTCATTTCCATCAAATTGTGCTTAAGAAATAAAAATGAACAAGTTGACTTTATATTTGAACACATTTGAACAAAGGGATAACTTTGTTTCAAAAAAGGCTTGCTCACCATTTCTCACATTTGCTAGGGTGTATGTGTACATGTGCTTACCCCACAGCAACTTCCAATGAGGTTGAGTAATTCTATCCAAATTTATTCTTTGACCATGGAGTACACCCATTGACAAGAAAGTCTAATTTGTGGTTCTGCTAGTCAGGTTGAAATGAAGTATTGGCCTATTCATTTTTTTAAATGAGAGGATCAGATTTCAGTGAAAACCATGTTTATGTATCAGGAAAAAAAATTAGTCTCTAAGACTGACCATAAACAATTGAAAACTTATGTTTTTAAAGTATTTATAGATTGTTAACAATTTTAAATATGATCCAAGTTTCTTAGAACCACATATCAAAAATATATGAAAGCTATATGTTAAGATAATATAATTTAGAGAAAATGGCAGTGATACTTAAAGGGACTCAAGAAAATTTCATTACCTACAATACTTAGGTGTTTGTTTTTTAGTTATAATATTCACAAAGATGGGATGTGGGTTTGCTACACTCCCTAAGACTAATCTAACTACCAGTGAAAGGAAACCTCAGATTTATTTCTATCACACATGCAGTCGTTTACTAATCACATATTAACAAAACACTGTAAGAGTCCATATGGCCTGTTCTTTAATACTGATACAATCCAGTTCTTTGTAATTGCATGTGCTCTGACAACATCCTGCATAAAAGATTCAGTAGAGTCAGCTGGGGCAAGATTCTAGAAGCAGGCTTAGTATATCTTTCCAGTCAGAATAAGGCAACCAGAAATCGTCCAACCTAATGTTTGGACATAGGACTTTTAGCAATAAAACTTCAGCTACCATCCCTAAAAGTAAAGGTTCTATGCCTCTATGGATTCTCTCTCTCTTTTTTTATTTTAAGATTTTATTTATTTATTTGACAGAAACAGAGAGAGAGGGAACTGTACAAGCAGGAGGAATGAGAGAGGGAGAAGCAGGCTCCCTGCTGAGCTAAAATCCAACCCCAGGGCTGGAGCCCAGGACCATGAGATCAAGATCCTAGCCAAAGGCAGATGCTTAATGACTGTTATACCTTATTTATATGAATTTTAGTAGAGCCTTGAAAAGATATTTATTCAATCCTCATAACTCAAGTTTCCATAATTTCACAATGAGTCCCCATTTCTATTATTCAGTATGTTAGTTAATGGACTGGTTTACCGATAAAACCTATTTGTGCTACAATGTTAGCTGATATTTCTAAAATAAGGATTCTTTTTTTGAGAAAATGATTGTAATTAGAACTATCCATACTTTCTGCATCATGAAGAAGATAGCATGCTAGCTTGATATATATTTTTTTGAGTTGTGAATTGATTTGCACAAGCCTTAGAAATAAATTCACAAGGGAAGAGAGAACTTCTCTTCGGGAAGGGAGAACTTCCCCTTTTCCAACTTTATTTAATGTGTGTGTTTTGTAAAGTATTATTCTCTTTTATATTTTACATTCACTTTTATAATTACCTTAAACTTTGATGAAGGAAGTCCCTACTTAATTGTAGTCATTTTCATTGTCAGGAGATTGCGTGTAATCCTTTAGGGACTACCTAACTAAGATTCATAGTGCTCTGATTTGAGAGGGAAGCAATTAAGTCTATTTTTGTTTTATAGTCAAATGAGCAAAGAACACTTCATTTTAGATAATTTGATACTAAGTATATCAATTAAGTGTGTAACCAGAAACAGTTACTGTATTTATAATATCAAAAATTTTGTATGTGAACATATATAATATATGATCCTGTTCAAATATGGGCATATTTAGATTTCCTTTAAAATGACTAATTCATTAACCAGTCAAATATTTACTGAATCCCCATCATGAAGTGGGAAAATTCAGATCCTGGGTAAGAAAAAAAAATGAATCTTCAAAGAGCTGAGAGATTTTGAGAAAGGTTGAGAAAGAGAGAAGAATAGAGAGACAGAGAGACATAGAGACAGAGAGAGAGATGGGAGAGGAGAGAGGACAAAGAAAGTATTTGTTAAAGTGCTAAACAAAATGTGTTCAAGATAGTACAAAAGGGAGCTGAGGGGAGAAAAGATATTTCAGGTATCATTGGAAAAGAGAATTGACATGGTCAGTTTCACCCAGTTGTTCACAGCAGAGTCTTAAGTATAGTCTTTATTCCTAGATTGTAAACAGCAGCTGGAGTTATACAATTTAGTTACAAGCATTCATCTTCAGAAATAAGTTTGTTCTGTGTGATACTAAACCAGTACATGTTCTGGGTTTTTTTTTTCTCCATATTTTATGGATGGTTGGCTAGATTTGTAACCAGGTGACTGAGTTCTGGCCAATGATGTGTATGTGAAAATGTAGGTGCTTTGGGAAGGCAGTTTTCTTAAAATTTGTAACTCAGGTGGAAAGTCCTTCTTTTTAATCATTTCACTTTTCTTTCTCTTTTGGGCTTAGCTCTGTGGCATAATGATTGATGCCATAGCCATTATGGTGACTAGAAGGCACAACCACAATTAGAATGATGAAGGACAGAGACAGAGATAACCAAACTCTCTGAAGACTGTTGATGCACATATCAGCTTGGCTATTCACCTTTAGACTTATCCATGAGAAAAGAATAAAGCCTCCGTTTGATTTTAGCCTGCTATAATTCTTAACATCAATCAGACTAGAAAAATAAAGGGATCTTGTAACACTTGGAGTAAACTCGGTGTTATTGTATCTTTCCTACACTAAGAAAATATTTCCATACAATTTTCAACTTTATTTATGGGTAGTAGTTTCAGAATTTCTACAGGGTCCACCCTAACTGTGCATGACTTCCACTGAACCTGATTACATCTTTAAAGATGCTAGTATTTCCTAAAAAGGTCATGTTCAGAGGTACCAGAGGTACCTATCCTTTGGGGGGAAAACAATTTCATCCCCAAGACTAACACTACTCCAGACTACCCCATGTCAACTCTGGATCTGCCTTTGGTTTCCACTAAGAGCAGCAAGAATCACTTTTAACTATCATCAGAGATATACCGAAGTTAATGATTATGGAGACTTACTGTATGACGGTGTAGTAAGCTCTTTCTAAGAATTATTCTTTAACTGTTTCACATTTGTAAAACTAATAAAGCTTTTTGTAACATACAGTAAATAAAGCTGAAGTAACTAAGATGAAAAGTATAGAAATGGATCAAAGGCCTGTTTTTTTTTTCTTTTTTTTTTAACAGTAACGTGAACGTGAATCTTGAAATAAGAAATAAAGAGTAAGTTAAAACAGAAAGATGAAGAGATATATCTATCTGTTGCTGTGTGGGGATCTTACTGGGATTTTGATCAAATAAAGAAAATATAAAGAAAGTTATGATACAATTGAGGAAGTGTACATACTAATTTATATTTGATATTAAAGTAATTATTATTAATTTTTTTAGATGTGATTATGGTTAAAGACTATTTTTACAAAAATTTTCCTATCTCTTAGAAATACCTCTTGAAATATCTACAGATACCATGCTCTGATGACTGAGGTTACTTCATAATAATCTTGCCTGAGAAGCTATAAATGTAGAAGATTGACCAGGAATTGGTCCCTGGAGATACTATTAATGACTACATGGAGTTCATTATAACATATCTTCAAATTTGGGGTGTATTGGAAATTTTTTTTAAAGATTTTATTTGTTTGACAGAGATCACAAGTAGGCAGAGAGACAGAGGGGGAAGCAGTTTCCCTGCTGAGCAGAGACCCCAATGAGTGGCTTGATCCCAGGACCCTGAAATCATGACCTGGGCAGAAGGCAGAGGCTTAACCCACTGAGCCATCTAGGTGCTCTGGGATTTTTCATATGAACAGAAGCTATGTGTAGAAAATAACATTTGGGAGTAACTGGGCGGCTCAGTTGGTGAAACCTCCAACTCTTGATTTCAGCTCAAGACATGTTCTCAAGGTTGTGAGATTGAGCCCTGTGTTGGGCTCTGCACTGGATGTGAAGCCTGCTTAAGATTCTTTCTCTCTCCCATCCTCTGCCCCCCCCACCCTTTCTCTCTCTCTAAAAGAAGAGAAAAAGAAAATAAAATAAAAGAACCTTTGGTGTGTAGATATGAACACTATATTTCTTTGTAACAAACTATTTTATCTGAAAAAGAGGAATAAAAAATACCACAACCTTATAAAATTTTACAACTTAAAAAGTTTTTAATTTTTAAAAAGATTTATTTATTCATTAGTTGAGAGAGAATGAGCAGGAGGGACAGATGGGGAGGTGAAGGGATTTAAGAAGATTCCATGCTGAACACAAAACCCAACCTGGGGCTCAATTAGGGTTCCACATGGGGCTCAATCTCACTAACCTGAGATCATGACCTGAGCAGAAACTAAGAGTCTGATACTTAATTTCGCTACAACATAAAAAGTTTTAACATACTTTTGCAGTTATTACATTAAGTCCATTATGGTGGACTAGTAGTCAAGAGTACATAGACATAACTGGTAAAACTATTTTTGTTTAGATTATCAGGAGCATTACTTTATTTTCTTAGGAACCAGCATGAAGAAATGCATATTAAAGAATTTATGTGTGATATCTTGCCATCTGGAAAATTCCTACGAGAATGTTGTAACCCTCTTTTTTCCCCCCTCAAATCTTATCTGTTTTCACATAAGAACTTTTATTTCAAGCCCAAGAAAGGTAATATAAATGAGGTTTTTTGTGCAGTAACCTCACTAAGAATTAATTTATAAGGCTGATGGCTTTGGAGACACAAAATGAACAAAAAAAGAATCTTCAGATATGAAAATAAAAGAATATCATCCCTTTGCCTTGACAAGGAATATAAATCAAAAACATTTTAAAAACAGTAAATCTTAAAGGAAATATTCAAATGAATGTTTGTGGCATTATAAATGGAAACAAGAAGGGTCCTGAGGCTTGATATTCTTTATATAATGGAGCTAGAGACATCAAAGAAGAGAAATGGTCATGAGTTACAGTGCACAACAGATATATGAACTTTGTCAATTACTCCTTTGTCTTGAATGAAATTCTGGAAAGGCCACGCATTCTGTAACTGTATACAGTTGTGTAGAAGTGCTAGGATGTAGTTATAAACCACTGAAGAGATTTAATTCTGTCTTGTTAAAGAAAAAAAATGAAAGGAGAAAAAAGTGAATTAAAACGAAATTTTAAAAGCTTAATAAATATAAATGGATAAATTATATTGTAGGTGTAAGAAAACAGCTGAGAAGCAGTGTGGTATAATGAATAGTTAAAATTCTCAGGATTTCCAATAAGAGTACCTGATTTCAAATTCCACCTTAGTTATTATCCACACATGTGTCTCTAAGACTGGACTTTCTTTTCTGAAATGGAGTTGACATGGATTGTAATGAGAATTAGATGTGATAATACATATAATATGTCTAGGATGTTTCCTGCCATACATTAATTGTTTAATAAATGTTATTATTTATCATCATTGCCTGTTAGTCATATGTCATTATTAGCTGATGCTAATATAATGATAAAATATGTAAAATTTATGACAATAAAATTGTATTATGACTAACTTGGAATACATTTTCAGATTCCAGGAGGATTCACAAAATTTGAATATTAGCTGAAATGGTTATCAAAATGATCTCTGACAGGGGAGCATGGGTGGCTCAGTAGGTTAAGCAGCTGGCTCTTGATTTTGGCTCAGGTCATGATCTCACGGTCCTGCCATCAGCCCCAGGTAGAAATGATCTCTGACTTATCTCCAATTATCTTTCACTGTACAACCATCACCATGTAGCATGTTGCTTCTTGTGAGATCAAGAACGATTCAGCCTTTCTGGGTTAGGAAGTAAGGTACATAAAGACTTAACATATTTCCAAGGTATAATTTGGAAAATGTAGTAGTAGATCTGGACAAGGGATCCCTAATACTCGGTGGTAGATGAAAAATGGATATGTATCATCACAATCTCTGACTATGCCTTCATAAGAATCACAGATCCCAGGGGTCTGGAGGCATCTTACTGTGGATGGCCAGAAAAAGACCAGAGCAAGGCTGATGAAAGAAACTTCTGTTTTTGAAATATTGGAAGCCTCAGCATGCCCTTACCAAATAGAATCCCATGCTAGTACTTTTTACTTTTATTCCCATCCCCTCCATTCCACAGTTACATTTCCCCTTAAGGATATGAAAACTAGTGAGAAATCCAGCAACTCCTTTGACACTAAGTAATTGGGTACCACTGGTACAAAACAAGCCTGAAAGAGATAAACCATAAACTGAGAGCAGTCCAGATGAGTTTTTCCATCAATTCTTCTGTTAATTCAACATTTGTGCTAATTGCAGAAAGTAGTGTGAAGCCTCATAGGTGCCATAAAACCTATGCTATTTTTCCATACAAAAACCTCATCAGCTCTTAAATGGCTAAACCAAGCAATCCTTACAGGATTCAGGATTCAGAAGGAACCTCAAGAGACCCACAAGGTGTTTATTGGTGTTCCTATAGATGTCCAGTGAGTTTGATAGTTTATCTGGGATACTTGCAAAAAGTTGTCAGAGATCTCTCAGGATTCATAAAATTCAGATTTGCACGGATCACTTCTTTGCAAATTAAAGGATTGGGATGGGTCCCTATGAACTTTTGCATTATCCAGAGCTCCAGCTATATGAGGCTTTACTTGCCTCAAGAACCAATGGATTTTTCTCTGATTATGTCTATCTCTCTCTTTGAAGAAGTTGACACTGAAAGATTACACATAAGACAAAGGTGTAACTTGGAAAATTTTGTGACTTTACTGAGGACAGATAAAAAGAGACATCAGTGACCTTAAAAGAAATAAAATTAAATTATAAGGTAATCTTTGAAGAAGCAACATTATCAATCTGCATTGAAAAATAATATTTCAATTCATCCCAGTAATAAATAAATGTGTTTAATTTTTCTTCATATAAAATGCCTATTGTTTCTTAAAACTATTAAGTTAATGGAACATTTTAATTTTACTTTTAAAGAGAAAACTGTTAATCATGCTTAAAATGAATCCATCAATTGAATCTTAAATATTAAAATTTTAGAAAGTGTCATTTATAAAATACAGGTAAATATTATTCACAAATTACATAAGGTAAATATGGAATAATAATAGACATATGCTTCTACTCCAAATTTTCAGGGGATTTTTACTGAGACACAACCTAATCAATAAACCTTCTAATAGAAAGCTTTAAACTCTAAATATCATGAAGCTACAACATTTCCTGTTTAGGCTATAAACCTTCATATTCAAGGATCATGTGTGGTGCGTCTATGATGCTATTTATGAGCATGAAACATAGCACTGCTTTTTATCCAGAGGCATTACGGACAATGCTTGATGTTGCATGAAAATCCCATTATATTAAATCCATTAATGATATATAAAAATCTTACAGTATAAATTTCCATCATATTAGTGATACATCATATCACATTATAATTTTCTTGTCATTGATATTGTGCTTATGCCTTTAGCTAGTGTTAAAAAGGGAATTATTAATAACTTATAACAAGAACTTTCTAATTGTCACATTGTTCTACCTGTCTCTTTAGATATCAACAGGGTTGCCTTCAAAGTAGAGAAAAGAAGAGAAATTCATGTGAGTTTGAATGACATAATTTGCATGACTAACTCATCTGAATGTCCAAATGAGAGCTGTAAAATCAAGATGAAAAACAAAATTTAAAAACCTATGACCTCATAGTTAATGTCTGAGTGTACCAATGGGATTAAGCAATATTTTACTTTTGCTCTCTAAAATTGACTTTTCTTATGATCAGAAAAGTGATGTTTGTAATTTTTCTCCTTTCTCCTCATTTTGCTAGGTTTTCTCCTTGGTTGATTCTCTGCTCTATCCCTTATTTTTCAATGTCCTGTCCCATTGGTTCATTGTTGAAGTTTTAATACTGAACTCTTGCATATAATACTGTACAAACAGTATTGATTTTACATGTCTTTTAATTATCCTCTTTAATCCTATTATCCTGACTAATTCCACTCATCTTAGTGGTTGTGACTTACCTTACTGATAATGCAATAAGGGCTTTCCGACTCTAGCTTACGGCATTCTAAGGACTTCTGGAGAAGTGCTAAGGGGAATGTCATACTCTGTTCTCTGCAATAAATGAGTCCACATGTTCTATGACTAAACCAAGTATTTAAAGGTGCCTCCCTCAAAAAAATTGAAAAATCCAGAATACAACAGCTGTCTCTACACCTTAAAGAACTGGAGAATCAACAACAAATTAAACCAACTCCATGCACAAGAAGGGAAATAATCAAGGTTAGACCAGAGATGAATGAGGTAGAAACTAGAGATATAGTAGAAGGTATCAATGAAACTAGAAGCTGGTTTTTTGAAAGGATCAATAAGATCGATAAACCATTGGCCACACTAATCCAAAAGAAAAGAGAGAAAGCTCAAATTAATAAAATTATGAATGAAAAGGGAGAGATCACAACTAACACCAAGGAAGTAGAAACAATCAT
>PISX010025023.1:6906-26910 GCA_004024625.1 Mellivora capensis
AAAAAAAAAAAAAAAAAAAAAAAAAAAAAAAAAAAAAAAAAAAAAAAAAAAAAAAAAAAAAAAAAAAAAAAAAAAAAAAAAAAAAAAAAAAAAAAAAAAAAAAAAAAAAAAAAAAAAAAAAAAAAAAAAAAAAAAAAAAAAAAAAAAAAAAAAAAAAAAAAAAAAATCAGCAACCCAGGGAATGGGAAAAGATATTCACAAATGACACTACAGACAAAGGGCTGATATCCAGGATCTATAAAGAACTCCTCAAACTCAACACCCCAAAAAACAGATAATCATGTCAAAAAAAAAAAAAGAGGACATGAACAGACACTTCTCCAAAGAAGACATACAAATGGCTAACAGACAAAGGAAAAAATGTTCATCATTATTAGCTATCAGGGAGATTCAAATCAAAACCACATTGAGATACCACCTTACACCAGTTAGAATGGCCAAAATTAACAGAACAGGAAACAACATGTGTTGGGTTATTTTTAATAATTACCTGTCCCTACCCTCATGTACTCTTATACTCTGGTTCCTCATGCTATCTTCCCACTTCAGTCTTTTATATTCAAAGGGGCTGAGTTGGGAATTTCTGAGTGGAATGGAACTTTAACAAATGAAGAAGAAAGGAGGAAGAGGACGAGGGGGAGAGGGAGGGAGAGGGGGAGAAAGAGAGGAGGAGAAGGAGGAGAAAACAAATGAAAAGTATATTGCATATATATGAAATAATCTCCCTAAAAGTGGTGGGGATGAAAATTGTTACCTAAGTAATTTTGGAAAGAAAAATAATTTGTAAGACCAAAGGCAAAAGGAACTGCATATAGGCATTATACTCTAATTGATGAAGTTGTTTCCTACAGGGGTTCAGGTAGACAATACATTATCCATGTATACTGGAATTGAAAAATTAAGTCAAATGATGGCAGATAGTGGGTACCAGATTTTCATTATTGGAGTATCAGGTTACAGTCAAGGGCTTAGTATAGATACAGATGGATATGTGTGTGTGTGTGTGTGTGTGTGTGTGTGTGTATTCACACACAGGTTTAAAAAATGCATATATTTCCTTGCTCTGTCTGCTTAGAGGAGCTAGAAAAAAAATCTACTCTAGTAATAATAATCACATATAGCACACAGATTTTGTTTTTTGTGTGTGTAGGTAGATTAATGCCCCCCCGCAATGTCCATGTCTTAACATTAGGAATCTGTGAATATGTTAAGTTGCATGACTAGGGAGAATTAAGTTTGCAGATAGAACTAAATTTGATTATGGGATGACCTTGATTTAAAGATATTACCCTGGATTATTCAGTTGGTCCCAAAGTAATGACAAGAGTCCTTATAAATAAAAGAGGGATGCAAAAAAAGGAAGAGTCACTGTCAGAGTGATGCAATGTGAGAAGGTCTCTAGCAGCCACTGGGGGTTTTGAAGATGGAAGAGGATCACAAACTATGGCCTGCAGACAGCCTCTAAAAGTTGGAAAAACAAGAAAAATGGACTCTCCAGGATGGCATATACCCTAAATATGATGCCGTGAGAATGGCAACTTACTTCTGTGGTTCTCCTCCCCAAGATCTGTAGCCCTATTCTAATTATGAAAGAAAAAGACAAATTCCAAGAGACATTCTACAAAATAGCTAAGTAGTATTCTTCAAAGCTGTCAAGGTCATCAAAAACAACTAAATTCTGAAACTGCCACAGCTGAGAAAAGCATAAGGAGACATAATGACTAAATGTAAAGTGATGACCTGGATGGGATCCTGAAACTCACAAAGGGACATGAGGTAGAAACTAAGGGAGTCTGAATAAAGTATGGGCTTCAATTAATAATAATGTGTTAAGAACCCCCTGTGTGGCTCAGTCAGTTAAGCGTCCAACTCTTGGTTTCAACTCAGGTCATGATCTCAGGGTCCTGAGATCGAGTCCTGTGTCTGACTCCCTGCTCAGTGCAGAGTCTGCTTGAAATCCTCTGCCTCTCCCTCCCACTCTGCCCCTCACCCCACTCATACACTCTCTCTTAAATATATACATGCTAATATTGACTCATTATCTGCAATGAAGTTAACATACTAATATAACTTGTTCATAGTGGTGAAACTGGGTGAGGGGTATAGGGGAAGTCTCTGTACCATTTTTGCAAATATAAAACTAATGTCTAAAATTAAAAGTTTATTAATTAAAAGATTGGAGCTGATATATAAGGGCTACATAAAGTGAGGACTTATAGAAAGTTCCAGAAATAAGGCTATTTTGAAACTATCTTGAAAGGAAAAAAGCTATCTTGAAAGGAAAAAAAGAAACAGTTTCCCTAACCTTTGAAGAATTTTTAAAGATTAACTTAAGAGGTCTGTGGTTCATCATTTAAGTGAAAGTTCAAAGTAGTTTTGTATATGGTTTATTTTTTCCCATTAAAGTGGTTAGAAAATGTGCTCTCCAAGTGGACTCACGGAAAGTTTCTGATTTAGTTTTGTGGCATGTTCTAAACAGCTTTGGTGTTGAGTCCTTGGTTTTCAAGAGATGATGAGATTGCTTCTGACCAGCACTGATTCTTAGTTGAAAGAAAATGGTCCTTTCTCTTGGAGGCCTTTCCCATGGAGCCCCAGGAAAAGGAAGGTTCATGAGATAGATGAAATGTTAGCATGACTCCCCAGCAGTGCCCTGAGTAGTCAGGTTCCAGGTGACTTCACTCAGCCAGGGCTGCAGGGGAAGCTCAGTAAGAGGACTGGAGGCTATTTCCCATTTCCATGAGCTGGAGAGTCTTGAAACAGTTGGATGTTGCAAAACAAAGAAGAGGGTTAATGAAATAAAACAGTCCCTGAAGAGGAAGTTTTAATGCACAGGGTGATACATTTATAAAAAAATAATAATTAATAAATAAGGAAACTCTTTCTCCTGGTGGAAACTTAAAGAAGATATACAAATAGAGCCCTTTTATTTCTGAGGTAGAAAACCATAATTCCACTCCTCTTCCAGCTGTGTAGACCTCTGCACAGTCATGATACCCTTTGTTTCTTTTCTTCCATTTTGAGATGGTGCACTGGAGTTTCAGTAGCATGGACCTCTTCTAATAGATAGCACTGGGACACAGAGTGAAGAGTAGTTCCTGCCTGCTAATGCCAGCTTGGCCCCCAATTTTCTGTGACCCACACCCATACCCCTCACCCTCTTAGCTAGGTGCACAAAGAGGAGACTGCATGTACTAGTGGGATGATTCAAGACCCAGCCCCCTGCATGCAGTCTGTGGCTCTGGCATGCTGCTGAAGTTCTCAGACTCAAATCCCCAGTCAGTGAAATGGGCACATTGGTGCCCTCCATGAAGATTTTTATGACATTGAATTATGAGAGATGCCCTGCATAGATCCTGACCCAGAGCTCATAAATGCACCACCTGCTAACACTGCCCTGTTCTGCTTGTTGTAAACCCACCTGGATCCATCAGTTGAGCACTTTAGGTTTTGAAAACAGGTACATTTTTTGTTGTTTTCTCAGTATACCAAGTCCCAAATGATACATTTTTCCCTATTGCATTCTCTTGGCTGCCATCCTCCTGCTGCATTACAGAGCAATGTGAAGAGTGGTTGCCATAGAAGTATTTATGCTAAAAAATTGTCAGCTGAGGGGCACCAGGGTGGCTCAGTAGATTGAACATCCAACTTGCAGTTTCAGCCCATGTCATGATCTCATGGGTGGTGGGATCCAGCCCCACCTCAGGCTCCAGGATCAGCAGAGAGATTCTGTCTCTCTCTCTGCTCCTCTACCCCTGATAAATAAATTTTTTTTGGCTTATAAACAACACAAATCAATTTCTCACAGTTTTGGAAGCTGGAAATCCCAGATCAAGTTGCCAACAGGTTCAGTGTCTGCTGAGGGCCCACTTCCTGGTTCATAGACCGTACTTTTTCTCATTTGTGCCCTCCCAACAGGAGAGAGGAGAGGGAGCTCTCTGGGCTCTCTTATATAAGGGCACTACTCCCATTCACCAGGGCTCTGTCTCCTGACTTCATTACTTCCCAAAGGCCCCACCTTCTTTCTTTAATTTTTTTAAATTTTTTAAAATTATGTTATGTTAATCACCATGCTCTACACTATTAGTTTTTGATGTAGTGTTCCATGATTCATTGTTTGCATATAACACCCAGGGTTTCATGCAATACATGCCCTCCTTAGTATCCATCATTAGACTAGCAACCCCCCACTCCCTCCCCCTCTAAACTCTTCAGTTTGTTTCTCTGAGTCCATAGTCTCTCATGGTTCTTCTCCCCCTCTGATATACGCCCTCATTTTTCCCTTCCTCTCCTAATATCTTTCATGCTATTCCTTATGTTCCAAAAATAAGTGAAACCATATAATAATTGTCTTTCTGTGCCTGACTTATTTCAGTTTGCATGACCTCATCCAGTCCCATCCATGTCAATGCAAAAGCTGGGTATTCATCCTGTCTTTTTTTTTTAAAGATTTTATTATTTATTTGACAGACAAAGATCACAATTAGGCAGAGAGGCAGGCAGAGAGAGAGGGGGAAGCAGGCTCCCCACTGAGCAGAGAGCCCAATGCGGGGCTTGATCCCAGGACCCTGGAATCATGACCGGACCCAAAGGCAGAGATTTTAATCCACTGAGCCACCCAGGCACCCCCGTATTCATCCTTTCTGATGGCTGAATAATATTCCATTGTATATATGTACCACATCTTCTTTACCCATTCATCTGTTGAAGGGCATCTTGGCTCTTTCCACAGTTTGGCTATTGTGGACATTGCTGATACAAACACTGGGGTGCATGTGGCCCTTCTTTTCACTACATCTGTATCTTTTGAGTAAATACCCAGTAGTGCAATTGCTGGATCACAGGGAAGCTCTATTTTTAAATTTTTGAGGAACTTCTACACTGTTTTCCAAAGTGACTGTACCAACCTGCATTTCTATCAACAGTGTAATAGGGTTCCCCTTTCTCCACAAACTCTCCAACACTTGTTGTTTCTTGCCTTGTCAATTTTTGCCATTCTAACTGGTGTAAGGTGGTATCTCAATGTGGCTTTGGATTTGAATTTCCCTGATGAAGGCCTCACCTTCTAATACCATCACCTTGGTACTTAAAATTTTAATGTATGAATTTTAAAGGGACATAAATGTTCAGTTCATTGCATTTCTTCAAAAGCACTACTTTTTTGTTTGTTTTGTATGTTCAGTTAACCACTGTATAGTACATCATTGTTTTTTTTTTAAGATTTTATTTATTCATTTGACAGACAGAGATCACAAGTAGGCAGAAAGGCAGGCAGAGAGAGACGAGGAAGCAGGCTCCCTGCTGAGCAGAGAGCCCATGCGGGGCTCGATCCCAGGACCCTGGGATCATGACCTGAGCTGAAGGCAGAGGCTTTAACCCACTGAGCCACCCAGGCACCCCCATCATTAGTTTTTGATGTAGTGTTCAATTATTCATTAGTCACATGTAACACCTAGTGCTCATCAAACACGTGTCCTCCTTAATACATCACCTGGTTATCCCAATGCCCTATTCCTCTCTGAAACCCTGCTTGTTTCCCAGGGTCCATAAATCTTAAAAAGATAAAAATAAAAATTTCAGTTGAAAACCATCAAGTGGCTCATCAACAACAACAAAAAAATTCCTAGAACTCCAAATCTACACACTCAGAAGCACCACAGGAAGTTTTATAATGAGACAGCTTCCAAATTTATGAAATTGGGGAAGAAATGTCCTCAGAAAAGAGGGTTCCCTGTCAGAATCACCACCACCACCACTATCACACCAGTTCACATTTACTAACCCCTTGATATGTGGCTGGCTCTGCTCTGAACTTTTGGTTCATCAGTCCTATAATCTGAGTATTAGTACAATTTCTACTTTAAAATGCAATCATTGAAGGGGTGTCTGATCCCTCAAGATCATATAGCTCAACCTGTGGAAACAGGACACAAGTACAGCTCAGTCTTCTTATCCTCTGCCAAGTCCTACCTAACCAATGACTTCACTAATGGGAGGCTTCAGTCCATTGGAGGTGACAAATCCAGGCACACTCAACATGTTCTAATGCACTAGGTAACTTAAAGGGGCTCAAATTGATTTCCAAAATATTGAACTCATGTGAAATGGTCAACTAGCCTACCTTCCCATATTCTGCCAGTCTACACTACACAGCATTCTCACAGACAACTACTACAATGGACAACATCCCAAGTCTTCCTCTTGGAACTGAATGGCCTCCAGGAAATCAGGACACCTAACCTCAGTTTCCCACAGTTGGAAAAAATATTCTTTATCTCCTTCTCACTCACACATCTAATTATGACCTCAATGTCTATACCTAAAAGGTTCAATCTCTTTTGTTCAAATAGAAGTTCTGAGCCCAGATAGCAGCCGCACCTGTATCTTCTCCATGCAAAGCAATAGCGATCACATCCATCTCGCTATGCCAAAAACTATGGACCCAGTTATTTCTCTCACATCTGATATCCAATTCATATGGAAATCCTACATGCTCTACCTTCTGAGAGAGTCTACCTAGGACCGCTTCATACCATCTTGATCTAAGATATTGTCCTTTTCCCTCTTTATTACCCTAGCATCCCAGGCCCTCTGCTTCTCCAACCTCCACTGAAACACCACCTGCCCCCATTGAGTCTTTATAACCCAACAGCCAGAGTCAGCCTTCCAAACTATAAACAACCATTCCAGTCCTCCACTCAACTCTTCCATCTACTATCACTTGTTTTATTTAAAGTCGTAAGGCCCACAGGACCTGCCCCCCTTGGGCCCGTGCTCTTCTCAAACATTTTTTTTTTCTCACTGTCCCTTTTGCTCCCATGTCCAAGCCATTCTAGTCTCCTTGCTCATTCTCAAAGAAGGCAATACTTGCCATGGGATCTTGTCCAGCTGTTCCCTCTGCCCAGATCATCCTTGCCCTAGATTTCTACATAGCAAACTACCTTACATCTGGAAATAGATAATACCGACAGGCTTAGTCAGATTCTCTGCATTACCACTTTCTTTCTAAGGGACCATAGTCAGGACATTGCCCTGCCCTTGCTGCCTTTGTTGAGCTCTTGCCAGGCCCTGCAGAGCAGGAATCCCAGCTGCAGCCCCAGACCCGAAGCTTCAGCCTATGCTCAAACTCTACACTGAGCAGCCTGATCACATCTGTATTTGGATGAGAGGTGCACTGTGTGCTGCTGTCCAGGCTCAGATGAGATACACTGTGTGCTGCTGGCCCAGACTCAGGTAAGAGACAAACTGTTGATCTGGACTCCTGACCAGCCCAAAGGGTGATGAAACCTGAAGGCACCAGGGTCACTGGGAGAGGGCAGACAAAGGAGAACCTGACACCACAGCTCTTGTCCTCACCAAAGTAAAGCCCATCCTGTGAGCCCCCTGATGACATTTGATGGGCTGAATGAACATTCTTGACAATTAATCTTCCCCTTCTCTTGTGGCCTGTTAGGAAGAGGCTCCCATGCCATAACTTACCTCATCACATGGTTTTGCTCATTTCTTGTCCTTGCTTCTCCTCTTTCTCTTTCTACTATCCTGTGTTTATACTCCCAAATTTTCCTACTTGATCTTTGCCTCAGGCCCTGCTTTTCTGGGTGACTTGGACTCAGTGGTACACCAGAGTCTTTGCTATGTCAAACAGGCCCATTTTGACCTTTCTGCTTAATGCTATGAGAAGCCCCACAGCACTATTGACCTTTGCCTAGCAGCAAGCTGTCTTTTTTTTTTTTCATTTATCATCTTCAAACCTGCTACATATTTATTTTTTTATGATATTATTTGTTGGTGTCTGTCTTCCTTTGTTAAAATGGTAGTTCAGTAAAAGCAGGGATTTTTCTTTTCTTCATTGGTGCATCCCAGGTATCTACAACAGTGCCTGGCACATGATAGACATTCAATAGATATTTATTCATTCTTAAGTTAAATAAGAAATAAGAAAAGTGCCACACATATGGCAATTGACTCCTGCTACAACCAGCTACTCAAGAGAATGCTCCTACTCCCTCCTGGCCACTACCTCCCAGTTATAACACATAATCTGGATTTATAGCAATTCTTGAATTTCAAGTGTTCCAAGTTACTATGACTATATAACAACCCAAACTTGTGTCATAAGACAATCACTGTATTATTATTATGGATTCTGTGTCAGGGGTTGGACAGGGCACACTGGAGCTGGCTTTTTTCTGTGCCATAAAGTCTGGATCTTCAACTGAAAGCTAAGTCTGTAGTGACTCAGTAGTTGGAGGCTGAAATTATCTGGAGGCATCATTAATTCCACATCTGGTGGATGATGTTGGATGTTGGCTGGAACAACAGCCAGGTTATTAGCAGAAATAATTATACTTGGCCTGTTCATGGCAAGTTTGGGTTTCCTCA
The DNA here is from genome assembly GCA_004024625.1 of Mellivora capensis. Classification (NCBI taxonomy): domain Eukaryota; kingdom Metazoa; phylum Chordata; class Mammalia; order Carnivora; family Mustelidae; genus Mellivora; species Mellivora capensis. The sequence goes on from PISX010025023.1 coordinate 15,286, forward strand.
CAGTCTACTGGGTTGTGAGAGCAAACATCCTGAAGAAATAGGTCTGTTTTATTTGGCCTACCCTCCAAAGTCACATAGCAATCCTTGTGCTGTAACCGTAAGCCTGCCAAATTCATGAAAGGGAAAAGACCTTACTTCTCTTTGGGAGAATTGTCAATCATACATGAGTGTCACAGCCCAGAAGAGGCTAAGGAGCCATAAGGACAATGTGGATGAGATCTTGGAACAGGAAATGGACATTAGATAAAATGTATAGATAATAAGATAAAATGTATGGACATTAGGAGGGTGCATGATTCAATGAGCACTGGGTGTTATTGAAATTATTGAACACTACATCTGAAACTAATGATGTACTCTATATTTGTTAATTTGAATTAAAAGTTAAAATAAAAATATTTAAAATGTATGGACATTAGTTCATACTAATATATCAAGATTTGTTCATTAATTGAGACAAACATACAATAATAATGTAAAATATTAATATATGAAGACTGCATGTAGGGTATAATGAAAACTCTCTACACTATCTTCATAATATTTTTATAAATAGTCAAAAATTGTTCTAAGAAATAAAGTTCATTTTTATTTATTTTTTTAAAGATTTTATTTATTTGACAGACAGAAATCACAAGGCAGAGAGGCAGGCAGAGAGAGAGAGGAGAAAGCAGGCTCCTTGCTGAGCAGAGAGCCTGACGCGGGGCTCAATCCCAGGACCTCAGGATCATGACCTGAGCCAAAGGCAGAAGCTTTAACCCACTGAGACACCCAGGCGCCCCTAAAGTTCATTTTTAAAAAGAAAAATAAGAACATGTTTGATAGGGAATATTGTTGTAACCTTTTTTAGGAAAATAATCTGCCACATAAGTAGCTGCTGCTAACATTCTTGAAGAAAAGATTGGGAGTATGTATATTTAGTGGCTGTGAAGAAGTCTCTAGATGGAGTCAATACTTATTTATCCAAAGGTATGAAGGAAAACAGAAATGTAACTAAATAAAAACAAAAGGTAACCCAACAATTATTTGGGTTTTGGCTTCAAAATGCATTAAGGTCATATTTTGCAACCAGTTCATCACCACATGTATTATCTATATCCAGAAATTCCTCCCAAGTTGGACAACTTAATTACTTATTCAATGGTTATAAGTGTCCAGTGATGAGATTAAAACTAAACAGGTTACATTTTAAATGTGATGAACATGCAATGTCTTTTCCTCAGAACTAGATATATTTCTAAGCATTTATTCCAATCTTTTAAATTAAGCTTAGAATTTCTATAAAGAACAGGTGTAGTGTTTAGAAATGTATATAAAGGGTGGTGGGATGGGTGAGCCTGGTGGTGGGTATTAAGGAAGACATGTATTGTATAGAGCACTGGGTATTAAATATAAACAATAAATCTTGGAACATTACATCAAAAACTAATAATGTATTATATGGTGACTAATATAATACAATAAAAATTTAAAAAAATAAAAAGTTATATAAGAAGAAGAGTGGTAGATCAAAATGGACACCACCCTCTGCTGCTCTTCCCAGTTAGAGGTGAGGTCCAATCCCTGCCCCATGTGTGGTTGACCTTAGTGACTCCTTTGTCCAGTAGAAAACAGCAAGAGGGATATTCTGGATTTTCTGAGACTATGTCATAAAAAGATAAGAAGCTTCTGCTCCTAGAGCCCCACCATCATGCTCTAAGAAACCCAAGCCAGATGAAAAAGCCACAGGTAGATGTTTGGTTAAACACCCCCATTTGACAGCCAGCATCACCTCCAGCCCCCTTAGATGTTAAGGCCAGCCAAGCTGTCAGAGGACTGGAGTCCCAGCCACCATTTGCCTATAACCACATGACAGATCCCAGCAAGAACTGTCCAGCTAAGCCCAGTCAAACCACAGAGCTCTGAGGGATAAGAAACAAGAAAGATAAGAGGGATAAGAAACAAAACACTTGGCCCAGCTGCCAAGTGTTGGAGTGCTTATGTATCAATAGGGAGTCTATGCAATGATTTATAAATATTTAATAAAGATTTAAAAGACCAAAGAAGTTTACAATTGGCTAAAACAAGTATAAGAATTGTGGGAAAATTTGCAGAAGAAATGCTAATGGAAGCCTAGGGAGCAGCAAGAAAACAGTGAATGAAGAATAAAAATACTTAAATTGAGAAGAAAAGCCTCATGGTACATGTAGAGCTCATATCAATTAAAGGATAGTATGTGACTCACCCACAGAATGTCATCAGTGTGGAAAAGAATAACAAAGCAAATATGCCATCACTACGAGTACTAAGGTGCAATGAATTGGATATAGGTTATTTTTATGCTCTTTCTTTTATTATTTACTGAACTGTTTGTTAGTTATAAGTAACTAATAAAACCTGTGAACTTTCTACCCAACGTGAGGCTAGACCCTTTGTCTCATTCTATTTTAACTCCATTATTTATCAAATCCCATCGGCCTGTCTCTTCCATATTCAAAATAAGATGGTGTCTTTTATACATCTTCTCTTTTCTTCTTTTTTGACAGAATCTGCTTATACATCCTGAAAACTCAACTTAGTTTTAGCCAAATTCATGTTGCTTCCTACTTAATTGACCACTGGGCAGGAATATTTAAGAATATAGAAAAAATAATAAATAAGAAAATAAGGTATACTAATATATTATTAATAATTATTAATATTTATCAGTATGCTTATATTTCACTGGGTGCAATTAGCATCTAAGTTAGCCTTTCCAGCATTCCTTGTAAACAGAGTACATAAGGGACAAGGGAAAGCTCTGGAAGCTTCCTTAGGCCTGAGTTTAAAATTAAGATCTAGAACCATTTACTTAACATCAACTGTATGTTAGTAGTTATATTCATTGGGATATAGGCATGAAGGATACACAGTCCAAGGTTTCAAGACCCTCAAAGTAAGAGAAAAACATGAAAGCAAATAAGTGTACATAATATAAGTATGTTAAGAGCACAAAGACAAAACCGAATTAATTATGTCTGGAGGCCAGGGTGTAAAACTCTTCCTAGGGCTGTTGATTTGGACAACTGATTAGGACCTTGATGTAAGAATAGGAATTAGTCAGAAGGACCAGAGGTGGGCAGTGATGGTAGGCAGAATGCTCCAGAAGGGTGGAACAGAAAGCAAAGTCATAGAGACTTACAGTGATATGTGTCTAGAGATACTGCTAGGGGCACACAATAAGCCAGGAAGTGACTAGGAAAGGGACAAAGAGATTCTCCTTATTTTTCTCTTGTAAAAGTGCCTTGTCCATTCTTTTCATGGCTAAATAGTATTCCATTATATATATTTACATGTTTATATAAAATATATTCATATATTTATATAAAATATATCTTATTTATATATTTATTTTATATAATACATATTCTATATTTATATATGATTTATACATTAAATACATAAATACATTTATAACTATTTATTTATATATCTAATTATATATGTAATCATTATTACATATAATATATAATATAATTATGATATATACTAATATAATTATAATGCATTGTTATATAAAATATATAATTATGTATAATAAATATATAGCACACATATATTTTATATATTATATATTATATCCAATACATTATATATTATATGTAAATATCATATACATTGTATATTTGAAAGCAATATGAAAAAAGTATGCAAACTCATTAATATTGCACATTGATTACATGTTGAAACATGATTTGAAATATTCTGTTAAATAAAATATTAAATTAATTTCATTTTTTCTTTACTTCTTTCAACATAGCTATTAGCAAACTTAGTTATATATGTAGCTTACTATATATATATATTATATATATGTAGCTTACATCATATTTCTATTGGTAGCATAGCACACATATCTTCACATCCTTCAAGATTGATTTAAAAAATCTAAATTTTGGTTGCATTGTTTGTTGTGGGGGTTTTTTGGTTGCATTATTAATGCATGGGATTTTGTCATCTTTAAAAACATCACTTCATTTATCTTCAAAATCCACTAAGGGAGGCAGCAGAGTTTAGATCAAGCATGACATAGCTAATTTGCCATTTGTCTTTATAATTTGTTTTGTAGGAATCAAGGAAGATATGATTCTTTTTAAAAATCTTCATGACTCATGCTTTGAAAAAGAAATGGAATTGCAATCTCTTATTTCCAAACATTTGTTACCAAGTTTCTAGATACTTAATTCTAATAATTAAACAACTGTTTGGAAAAGACAGAACATAATCTGGTCTAACTGTTGGATGCTTCTAGTAGTTACTATGTGTGCAAAGTGAATAATGGCCCAGGAGGTAACACTAATCAAATGTGTGTCAACTTTAGCCTGAAGTGTCTCTTGGTAGATTTCCAGTTACAGGGCTTAGGATCAGGTAGAGTTATTTCATGAAGTATGGTCTTTTATTAGGACTAAGTACATGAGATACTCTGCAACCACACCTCGTGACGGGACAGGTGTGGGGAATATGTGTTCAAGGCTGTAGTAAAGACATGTAAAGACCACAGTTCCTGGGGCCTTCATTGGTGTCCCAACATCTCTCAGTACCAGGAATTACCAAAGATTGAACTGTGAACATTGCTTAGTTCTGGGCATGAGGGAGGGAAGAGCTCTGAAAGGTCCTGATTTTGATTACATCCTCTTGAACAGTAACTATCTTTCTGTTTTCCTGCAGGAAATTAACTGGTATTTTCTATATGTGTGATCCCCTCTGTCCATGCTGACAAAAGGTTGCTGGGTAGACCTTCATCACCAGAAGCTGAAGTCATAATATACAGACAGATATGGAAAGAACAGTGATTTTAAGCATAATACAGAAAAATTAGATTTCATTCTGTTAGGCATCTTATCTCAGTTAGCTAACTTAGTCCTGAAACACAGTTATTATTATGTCCCACATTTTAATGATGATAAAGAAGAAATACAGAGGGTTAAGTGGCATACACATTCTCACAGATTAAAAGTCAATCACAAAGCGATTTGTCTCCTTTCACCAAAGCAGAGTCAATCATTATGAGGTACTCTCTCTAATAAACTGTGCACTTGGCCTCCATTTGACTGAAAGATAGAGAAATTAATGGTAAAAAGCAGAAAATACAGAAGTCACTGTGTCAGTGAAAACCAAGACCAGTTGCTGTCAGAAGCCCAATGCTCTACTTAGAAGGAAGGTCCTAGGGAAAATCTTCTTGAGGTACCTGCAGCATCCCATACTCTTACTACCTTCAGTGACTATTGTGTGACTGGAATGATGCATGCAGAGCAGGAGGGATTCAGGGCTGAAGTCTCTACCAGGACAAAGGAATGAGAAGTGACTACAAAAATGATTACTGCTTCTTCCTGCAGATACTTGGCTTCATGGGGACAGTCTTCTAGATGAGTGGGTCACACACTTAAGCATGACTGTAGATTCCTACCTGCCTTCAAGAGATGAGCAACTCTAGAGATAGGAATGGGACAGGCAGACATGGTGGGAAATGCAGTTTGGTCCAGGGCACAAAAGGTTTGATATGACTGAACTGCAGAATGGACTGAGAGGGATAAAACTCCATGTCTGGCAGAGGGTAGACCACAAGAAGCCTTATCTACCAGCACTACTCAGTGTGACCCACAAACCTGCAATAGCAATCTCATGGAGGGGACTGTTAAAAGTGCAAGTTATGCTGAGTGAAATAAGTCAAGCAGAGACAGTCAAGTATCATATGGTCTCACTTACTTGTGGAGCATAAGGAATAACATGGAGGATATTGGGAGAAGAGAAGGGAGTTGGGGGGGAAATCAGAGTGGGAGACAAACCATGAGAGACTGTGGACTCTGAGAAACAAACTGAGGGTTTAGGAGGGAGGGGGGTGGGGGGTTGGGTGAGCCAGATGGTGGGTATTATGGAGGGCACATATTGCATGGAGCACTGGGTGCAGTGCATAAACAATGAATTTTGGAACACTGAAAAAGAATTAAATTAAATTAAATTTTTAAAAAAGGGTAAATTCTTGGGGCCCATCTCCACCCTTCTGAATCAGAATCTGAAGCTCCACAACCTTTTGGCAGTTTCTCCAGGGGACTCTTCCATATGCAAAAGTTTGGTTAAAAAAAACAAACAAAAAACCTGTTGTTTCATTTCCAAGTTTTGATTCTTTCTGAATGAAACTGTACAACTGTGAGTTTGTCTACATTACTAAGACTGACTCTGTAAGTGGGCAAATCCATTACATAGGTTTATTCATGTTAATCTTGAGTGGCACACATAGAGAACAGAACAAATGCAGGACAGCAAAGATTTCAGAAACTACCAATATTGAGATCATAACTCATAGAAGGAGAGATAGAAAATCAGAAAATACTCCAATACTAGGAACCTTAAAACATGCATTTAAATAATGCCTGGTTCAAAGAGAAAATTACAAGAATATTAGAAAATACTTTGAATTGAATGAAATTAAAAATACAATATTACAAAAAACTGGGATATGCTGAAGCACCACACAGATGGAACTTTATTACATTAATGTTTACATTAAAAAGAGAAGAAAAGTTTCCAATCAATGACCTAAGCTTGCACCTTAAGAGAATAGGGAGAAAAAAAAAGAAAGAAAAGAAAAAAGCAAATTAAAATCAAAGCAAACAGGGATGCCTGGGTGGCTAAGTCAGTTAAGCATCTGCCTTCAGCTCAGGTCATGATCCCAGGGTCCTGGGATTGAGCCCCAAGTCAACCTCCCTGCTCAGTGGAGAGCCTGCATCTCCCTCTCTTTCTGCCCCTTCCCCCTGCTGATGTTCTCTTTCTCATTTGGTCTCACTCTTTCTATCTCATATAAATAAATAAAATCTTAAAAAAAAAAAAAAACCTCAAAGCAAACAGAGGAAGGGAAAAATAACAATAAAAACAGAAATTATCAAAATTTAAAACAAGAAAATAACATTAAAAACAGGTTCTTCAAGAAGACTTTTAAAAAACATTTATATATTTTAGAGAGAGAATGCAAGCAAGAGAGCAGGGACAAAGGGAGTGAGAATCTCAAGCAGTCTCCACACTGAATGCAGAACCCAACATGGAGCTCTATCCCACAACCCTGAAATCATGACCTGTACCAAAACCAAGAATCAGATGCTTAATTGACTGAGCCACCATGTGCCCTTCAAAAAGCCTTTAAAATCGAGCAGATTCTAGTCACTCTGATAGAAATGTATATAAATTATCAACATCTGGGGAGAAATATGTTAAAGAGACATTAAAATGTTAATAAGGGAATATTATTCATCATATAGTAAAAGTGAAAATTTAAATAAAATATTCTTTAAGAAACACAAACTACCAAAGCTCACTTGGGAAGAAATAGATGATTTGAATATTCTGTCTCTGTTAAAAAAATTAAATGCTTTCTTAAAACTCTTCTAACAAGGAAAATTCCAGGCCCAGAATGGCTTTACTGGAAAATTCTGTCAAATAGTTAAGGAAGAAATAATAATAATTTGACATAAAAATGTTCTAAAAAACAGAAGAGAAGGAAATACTTCCCTAATCATTCTATCATTATCCTGAAGTCAAAACCAGATATTACCATACCTTTCACAACAGGAGACACAAAAATCCTCAAAAATAATTCTTCATATCATCATCATCTTTATCATCATTAATATCATAGCAACAAATGAAATTCAGTAACACAGAATAGGAATCATGAATTATGACCAAATGATATTCGCCCTCAGAATTCAAAGTTGGGTCAATTTTTTAATTTATATTTATATAAATATATAAATATATTTATATTATATTTATTTAATCTATAGCAATTATTATATCAAGAGACTGAAGAAAATAAACCCTATGATCATTTCAATAGATGCAGGAAATGTAAAGTTTCACACCCATTTATGATTATAAACTCTCAGTGAACTAAAAATAGAGGTGAACTTAGTTAACCCAATAAAGAATATCTTTAAAAAATTAAAATCTATAAAAAACATCATAATTAATAATAAAAGAAGGAATGAATGTTTCCCCTTAAAATTATGTTCTCACCATCCCTATTCAACAAGACATTGGAAGTCTTAGGTAATACAATAAGGGAAGGAAAACAAAAAGAAAAAAGGTCTACAGACTGGAAGGAAGAAATAAAAAATCCCTATATATTTATGTGTCAACAATCACAAGGAATCTAAAAATAGTCCACTGGAACTAATGAGTAAATTTAATAAGGAGATAAGATACAGAGTAAATAATAAAAAATAAATTATATTTCTTTGTACTGCTAATGAAAAATTGACAAATTTTAATTTAAAAATCAATTCTCTTCATAATAGAATTTAAAATAAGCATGAAATATTTATGTATAAATTCATCCAAATATATACTGTGCCTGTGTACTGAAAACTACAAATCACTTCATAAATAGGAAGTGTCAGTGTTGTTAAGTGGTCAAATTCTTTGAGAGCTGATCTATAGATTCAGTGCAATCCCAAAGAAGATCCCTGAAGGATATATATATATATATATATATATATATATATATATATATACATACATACATATATATATAAATACACACACACATATATACATAAACACACATATACCTATACATATATATATACATAGGTATATATGTATATATATATTCATATTCTTTTTTTTTTAATTTATTTATTTGTCAGAGAGAGAGAGAGCGAGCACAGGGAGACAGAGTGGCAGGGAGAGGCAGAGGAAGAAGCAGGCTCCCTGCCGAGCAAGGAGCCCGATGTGGGACTCGATCCCAGGACGCTGGCATCATGACCTGAACCGAAGGCAGCCGCCCAACCAACTGAGCCACCCAGGCGTCCCTATATTCATATTCTTAATATTTACAAACTGATTGTAAAACTTACATTGAAAATAAAAAGAACTAGAATAGCTCAAAGAATTTTGGGCAGGAAGAACAAAGTGGAGGACTCATGCTATCTGATTTCAAGACTTACTATAAAGCTACAGTAGGTTTTGATGAAGAATAGACACAAAGACAAAAGGAAAAAAATAGAGCAAAATAGAGTGTGCAGAAGTAAATTTACACCATGTTTGTATGGACCATTGATCTTTGATAAAGTACAAAGACAATTCAGACGGGAAAGTCAGTCTTTTCAACAAAAGTTGTTCTAAAAGTTGTAATTCAAGTAAAAAATAAATAAATCTTGACCCACACTTGGCACTATATTCAAAAACTAACTCGGGCACCTGGGTGGCTCAGTGGGTTAAGCCTCTGCCTTTGGCTCAGGTTATGACCTGAGGGTCCTGGGATCGAGGCCCACATTGGGCTCTCTGCTCAGCAGGAAGCCTGCTTCCCCATTCTCTGTCTACCTATCTCTATGCCTTCTTGTGATCTCTCTCTGTCAAATAAATGAATAAAATCTTAAAAAAAAAACCTCAAAATAAATTGTGTAAAAGCTAAAATGAGGAAACATATAGAAGAAAACATACAAAACTTCTATAGAAATATGGTAGAATTTCTTGGATTATGATCCCAAATATCCAATACATAAAAGGGAAAATTTTGATAATAACATTTTATCAATTAAAAAACTTCTGCTCTATATAGACACTGTTAAGAAAGCGAAGGAAGGAGGAGGAGGACAAGATGGTGGGGAACTAGGAGGAGGCGCTGTTTCATCCTGTACCCTAAAGTGAGCTGATGACCTACCAAGGAACTCTGATCACCCATGAAATCAGCCTGAGATTAGAATTATACATTTCTGGATCTCTATGGGGGCAAAAGACACCAGTGGGCAGGTAAAGTGAAGTGGGAACATCAGAATGGTATCTGAAGATAAACAAAAGGGGGAGGGAGCCAGTAGAAGCGACCCATTGGAAAGTAATACCCCAATACAAGAGTGCCCTATGACTGGGGACCAGCATTAACTTGGAGTCTGGTAAAAGCACTCAAAAAGAACAAAGATTCCTGGAGGGAAATTGTGGGAATCGGGATGGTGAGGGACAGGGGCTTAAGTCCCCGGACCGAGGAGAGCCACTCCTGGTGCTGAGCCAGATAGAGTTCAGCGAAGAAACCAGGTCTTGGTCCCTGAGCCGCAAGGGAGCCAGCCTAAGGGCCCGTGGGGTGCGGCTCCCAAGAGGGGCTGGGAGCCTTGCCAGCTGGCAGAAACACAGCCTTTTTGCAGTCCCCATGCATGCACCACACGGTGCTAGCAGAGCCTGAGACGCACCCCACACCCTTCTCTGAGAGAGGTGTGCACAAGCGCCAACCAGGAGCTCTCAGTTCCGGAAAGGCTGAGTACTCCATGCCCACCCAGCGGGAAAATCTCAGTGTGCTATCACTGCTTGGAACCGCTCTGAGGTCTGGAGCTGCCCAGACAGCCGCTGCTGTTGTGGTTTTGGGTACAAGCAGGATTTCCTGTTGTCCCCAGGAACCGCGACTGGGAACGTGTTCTGCCAGTGGCTGAGGGGGAACTTACGTGCTCTGCAGCACCCAGAGGGGAACAGAAAGAGGCTTCTCTCTGAGAGGGAGGTCTGGGTGCAGTTTGCTTTCCTCTAAACCTCCAAAAACCATCAAGAGACACCAAGGGGAGAGAAAACAAACAGACAAATATAAAAACCTTCAGAGAACAAAAGCCTGAATAACCGGTTTCCTCAAAGCCAACCCTGTTGAGGGGGGAGGGAGGACTTAACTCAGGAAACACTGCCTGAAAACCCATGTGGCAGGCCCCTCCCCCAGAAAGCCAACCTCGGGGGAAAAAAAAGACAAGAGAACAACCACCACTACTTCATAGATACAACTTTAATTTTTAATTCGTTCCCACTATTCTGGTTGATTTTTTAATTTTTTTTATTTTTTATATAGATTTTTTTTAGCCTATTTGCCATCACAGTGAGATGTCCAGTACATCAAATTCCATAATAACCTTTTAACCTGAACTTTTTGATACATATACCCGTGTTTTTCTTTTGCTTTTTTATTTTTTTAGTTGTTTTTTTTTAAATTTTCATTAGTTTAGTTCATTCTTTTCTTTATTTTTATTTTTTAATATTCATATACAGTTAAACTTCAAGGTAACCCCCTTTCCCCCAATCAATGCTACCCCTATAGGTAAACCAATTTTTAATCCCCCGTTATCTTAGGAAAGTTGAGTCCTTTAACAAAGATATCAAGATACATCCAGGAAGAATCAAAATAACCTTTCTCGCCCACAGTGAGAATTTATAACCACTCTCCCATCTTTTTCTTCCACCAGTGTTTCTGTGTATTTGTGTTTTCCCTGGTAGTATATAAATCTTATACTTGGGGGATTTTTGACGAGGTTGTATTTTGTTTGTTTGTTTGCTTGTTTTGCTTTATATATATTTTTTCTTCTCTTGTTATATACTTTTATCAGTCTTTTTGTTTGTCTGTTTTTGTTTGTATACTTCATAAATCTTACCCTGGGGCCCATTCAGGCTGAGCCTTCGCTTTTATCTGTCTTTTCTTTTTGGGAGGGTTTTCTTTCTCTCTTTTTCTTTTTTCTATCTTTCTTTTTTTTTTTTTTTTTTTTTTTTTTTTTTTTTTTTTTTTTTTTTTTTTTTTTTTTTTTTTTTTTTTTTTTTTTTTTTTTTTTTTTTTTTTTTTTTTTTTTTTTTTTTTTTTTTTTTTTTTTTTTT
>PISX010025024.1:0-26914 GCA_004024625.1 Mellivora capensis
TCCTTCCATTTCTATTGTTTGGAACAGTTTCAGGAGGTGAGGTATTAATTCTTCTTTAAATGTTTGGTAGAATTCCCCTGGGAAGCCGTCTGGCCCTGGGATTTTGTTTGTTTGGAGATTTTGATGACTGTTTCAATCTCCTTACTGTTTATGGGTCTGTTCAGGTTTTCTATTTCTTCCTGGTTCAGTTGTGGTAGTTTAAGTGTCTCTAGGAATGCATCCATTTCTTCCAGATTGTCAAATTTGTTGGCATAGAGTTGCTCATAGTATGTTCTTATAATTGTTTGTATTTCTTTGGTGTTGGTTGTGATCTCTCCTCTTTCATTCATGATTTTATTTATTTGAGTCCTTTCTCTTTTCTTTTTGATAAGTCTGGCCAGGGGTTTATCAATCTTACTAATTCTTTCAAAGAACCAGCTCCTAGTTTCATTGATTTGTTCTATTTTTTTTTTTGATTTCTATTTCATTGATTTCTGCTCTGATCTTTATGATTTCTCTTCTCCTGCTGGGTTTAGGCTTTCTTTCTTGTTCTTTCTCCAGCTCCTTTAGGTGTAGGGTTAAGTTGTGTATTTGAGACCTTTCTTGTTTCTTGAGAAAGGCTTGTACCAGTATATATTTTCCTCTCAGGACTTCCTTTGCTGAAGGGGGGAGTCTTTTTGCTTTAGATACAGCTACTTGTTTTCTTTGTACCAGCTGGTAGTGAGCTGACATTCATTTGCTGGCTATGAACTAAATGCAAGTGTACTGACATGCACCATACCCATTTGTCATTAACAGGTCCTCCTAGATTCATGGCATAATACTGTTTCCTTCTTGAGCAATGGGCTTGACCTGGGAAGAGGACAGAATTGATAATTAATTGATGGAGTATGAGGAAAGGTAGCCATTAGGAGAAGGAAAACAATCTAAATTATAGCCTGAAGTAGAATGTGAAAATCAGGTTAGATCCAAATGAGATTAAAGTTTGAGAAGTTTCTGATCGTAGTGGACAGGTATGGATCAATAGGAGGCCATAGGAAGGCCATGATCCTTGCTATTTGGTATCTATAATATAAGAATAGAAGGTGTGGCTGAAATAAGAGGAAGGATCTGGAAGCATGGGCCAGCCCTAGAGAAAAAAAAAATCTCCATAGGAATTAAGAAAAAGGTCAGGACTATAATGTTCCAGGGTAGACAGCTAAGCCAAAATACGTTCTGAAGTCTTTAGTATATGGCAGGGGTAGATGGGGAAGGCTGTTGCTCATTGATCATTTTGGAACCAAGGGCACTATTCACTCAGGGATGTTTACGTATGCTAGAGAGAAGCTCAGAAAGAACCACCAGGAGCAACTTCACTGGACCAGGGATTCAGCTATGGCTGAACTCCCAAGGGATAGATACTATTACTGGCAGCTTGGGGGAGCCCGAGAAAGATACAGCTTAAATCTTTTTTTTTTTTTTTTTTTTTTTTTGATACAGCTTAAATCTTAATGCAGTATTTTCTTTGCCTTCTCAAATTATACCCTATTTTATTTTAAAGGGGTCAAAGGCACAACCTCTACTATTGTCAGTGTCCAGCTGTTTGCTGACATGTGTGGAAATAGAAATTTGGAAGGAGCTGGTCCTTGACCTCATCAGCATGTATAATTTCACCTTTTTATATCTAGAAAAGAATTTATGTAAATACCCTTATCCAGAATTAGACTTGAATAGCATATTTGTTTCTAACTAATTTTAATGTTTATTTAAGTAAAGCCAATTTAATGAACTAGTAAGGACAATTAACTGTTACATAATTTGTAAAATCTTATTAAATTTACTTTGGGGATCTAAGGAAAATGGTGTTTAAATCCTTAAATCTTAAGAGTATGTTTTATTAGAATCTACATCATTATAATAAGGTTAAACTAGGATCTTCTTAGTAAAAAAATAGAAATGATAGAATAAATCTAATGTCTTCTTTAAATGTTCACATTTTTTTACACGAAGACATTTGCTTTGAATGATAATGTATCAAAAAAGATTCTTTTAAGCTAATTGTTTTTTAAATGGAAGAGTTTTTTCAAAAGAAAATCATACCTTCCTGGGATATGAAGGATTTTACTGTTTATTAGGGGAATGAAGAAGATTCAACCTCTGACTTGAGGATTTTTTTCTTTCTTTGAACTTTTAGTAGTCATAAAAAGAAATGTAGGGGCACCCGAGTGGCTCAGTGGGTTAAAGCCTCTGCCTTTGGCTCAGGTCATGATCTCGGGGACCTGGGATTGAGCCCCGCATCATCGGGCTCTCTGCTCAGCGGGGAGCCTGCTTCCTCCTCTCTCTCTGCCTGTCTCTCTTTCTGCTCGTGATCTCTGTCTGTCAAATAAATAAACAAAAATCTTAAAAAAAAAGAAATGTATGTATGGCTATGCAAACATAAGTATTATAGCCAAAGTCTGGAACAGGTGATTTTTGACAATAGACAGCAAAATTTGTAATTAACTTAAATAGCTGGCTAAGAATCAAAGTGTCATATAGGAAAAAAAAAAGATCTCTTATTGTAAGCCAAAGAAGACTGCTAATAGCCAAATGCTACATTAGTTGGCTAAACATAGATTTGCTGACTTTCAAATACATGTTGGTGACTAGCCAACTGAAACAACTGAAGTCAACATTATCATCTAACAAATGTTACCTCATTTGAAATTCAGACTATAGCTCATAACATTTTGGTGACAGATTGATTTTAAGTCAATGGGGAAATTGTTTTTGAAACACGCTAATGTGTTTTTCTCTTTTGCATTCCATGTACATGATCTTCTGACTAGTTAGTCTGATTTGTTCATTTGCCTAATATATCAGTCTTTTAGCTTTAGATTAATAAGGTTTTGAGTAGAGAAAATAATTATGAAAGGTGGAATTTATCAAGAGAGAAAATGATTTTATTTATTTAAATGGCTGGCTCAGTAGGTAGAGCATGTGAATCTTGATTTCAGGGTTGTGAGGTCAAGCCCCACACTGAGTATAGAGATTACTTTAAAAAAAATCTTAAAAAGAAATAAAGTAATTTAAAAAATTCCTATAGTGTAAATGTGCACTTTTGTATGCCTATTCAATAACCAGTACCTTTTCTTTCTTCTTTCTAACAGACTGTGACTTGGTGTAATTACCCCACTGGGCCATGAGCCTTAAGAGAAATGTATGTCTGCACCAGGGCTGAATCATGACTAGTCTGAGCTGATTGTGGTATTCTAAAGATAGTTTAGGTATTGGCGTTTGATATAATTCTGAAAGTGCTGAGGATAATTCTGACCAAGGTTTTCATTGCTATAAAAATTATAAAAACATTGTTTTAGCAACTAACTGAATTCATGAATTGGCTTGTAGTATACAAAATAATTATAGAGGAAGCACTGTATATTGAATCTAATTAATCTTAAATAATTATTATTCAGGCAACACCCTCCCCCTGCCACCACATGCATGGACACTGAGGTACTCACTAGAAGGCCTAATAAAAAAATAAGTGAGGGGTGCCTGGGTGGCTCAGTGGGTTGAGCCTCTGCCTTTGGCTCAGGTCATGATCTCAGGGACCTGAGATTGAGCCCCTCATCATCGGGCTCTCTGCTCAGCAGGGAGCCTGCTTCCTCCTCTCTCTCTGCCTGCCTCTCTGCCTACTTGTGATTTCTCTCTGTCAAATGGATAAATAAAATCTTTAAAAAAAAGTGATATACAAGTCACAAGAATGTGGGACAACAGTAAACTCTTATATGCTGGTGGTGTATATTATACTTCAATTTTAAAAAGTTTACAAAACAAATAAAGAACACAATAAAAAAAAAGGACACAATAAAAGAAAAAGCAGTTATCTTCTGCTGCTAGATAGTACTGTACCTGCCTGGGACACTTGGAATGGTGGTGGTTGTCATGTGGTTGTCAACTGGCTAAGGACGGCAGGGAAGAAAGGTGTAGGGAACCCGTCCTCAATGATGTAGTTGAGCATGAATTAACAAACCTGAAATCAATCTACCTTGGGAATAATCACATTGGATAATGCCATTTCTTTACCATCTAAGCAGATTGAGTTGGCATCTTCTACTAATTGCAGCCGAGGGCCTTGCCACTGGTAATTGTTCATTAACATATCAAGAGCCACACCTGACCATCTAGAGTATTGCTTCCATAATATAAAGAAGATAGCCCTATCATCATTAAGAAAGAGTGAGGAGGGTATAACATGAGGGGAGATCATTTGAGAAAGGAGAAACTTAACCATTCTAGTCAAGGAATTATGGGAGTAGAGGTGAAGATGAGATGTGGACTACTCCTGACAGACTGAAGTCCTGGATACATGGAGGCATAATAGATAGGAAATGTAAACCAGAGCATCTTTTGCACCAATTTATATTTTATATTCTAGGCTAAGGTTATACTTTAGAAGATGCCTGGAACTACTTGTGGGACAGTGCATCAGTGGTAGAGATATGGTGCTGGCAGAGGGAGGACCTCAGTATGGCTCCTCTGAGCCACTTTGTTTTTTATGTGGTGGACATAAGAAATCCAAACCCCAGGATTCCTTTGAGGTAGGGAGATAGGAAGTTAGCCAGGAGTTTGTTGGGGAGCTTGCCAAGAAAAGGTAGTGACTGCAAGGACAAAAAAGGTAGTGACTATAGTGTCTACCTAGGATCTATGGCTGGCCTGAAAAGGTCTTGCAACACTGCTGAGAGCTGAGATGGGTTCAGGTCAGTAGAGAGGACCACCAGGCCCTGACCATGGTGAAGAAGAACAGGTCATGATTTAGTTCTCTAGTGTAGATACCAGAAATGGGTACTAGCAAGGGCTACTAGTGATGAGACAAATAAGGAGGTATGAGTATTTTAAGAGCAAAGGGTGATGCATAGGGCAACTAGTACAACTCTTCCTGTGCCAATAAAGGATTTATTAAGCCATGCTCCACTGACATCTTGGGAAGACCAGGGAGAAGGTGAGGAGATCTCAAAGGCTGAAAGAGACTAAGGACCCCTATGAGACCATCTAAACCAAACATTGTTTTCTCTGTGTTTCTCTGACCCAGTTACAGATAGTTCTTGGTATGAATCATGGGCCCATGGCTTACTAACTGCATGACTAAGGTAGATTATTTAAACTTCATGAACTTTAGTTGATTCCTGTAGAGAGAATGAGAATAATAAATTGTACACTGGGGCTATTGTGAGCATTACAATTTACATATAAAGTACCAAACACAAACCAGACTAGGTAGATTACTTTGACATGGGCCATATGAGCATGCTTTCTCTTATGAAGACTGGGGTAGAAGTATATTCTTTCAGATGTTGCACACTGGGTGTATTAGCTCAGGTAGGAGACTGGTTAGTGGGGTGTCCTGTGAGTTAAAGATCAGAGCAATGGTCACCCCTGGGCTGATCCATCCTGGTTGAACCTCGAAGTGAGAGTGACTTGATATCAAGCTACCTTTGTCTGGCTCTGCTGAAATCAAGTTATGATGGATCTGGGACCTGGAAACAAGAACAGAGCTTTAAGATAAAGAGAAGAATTTGGCCCAGCTTTGGTGGGTTGGGGTAGCCCATACAATATGAGAGGAGAAGAAACCCCAAAGGTAGTTGCATCCCACATGGGTCTTTCATTCCTCCATCATGAAGAAAATGTCCTTCAACTTCCCTCAAACTTTAGTCCCTAACATGCAAACCCTATCCTTATTCATAGTAACACCAACCTAACACCTCCAGATATTTATCAATAGACAATATTTCAATGTAGGAGTTGACTGATTTCTGCTTTCACTTTCTAGAAATGAGAATCTGGCCTAGTTGGGGTAGATTTAAACATTGGAATATTTTTAACTAGTTTTCTGTTTTGTAAATTTAGTATGTGGTTTTGGCTTGATTGGGTAAATGGTGTCACTGGGACAAAGAATTAATTTTACTGTTGTATTTGTGTGTTAGGGCTGCTATAACAAAATACCACAGTTATTTAAAACTACTAAAAATTACTATAGAAACTAGAAATCTGAAATCAAAGTGTTGGCAGGGCCACACTTCCTCTGAGACTCTGGGTAGAATTTTCTTTGTCTCTTCCCAGCCCTTGGTGATTCCTTGACACTCCTTGGCTTGCAACTTCATTGATCTAATCTCTGTCTCCACCGGCCATGGCTGTCCATGTAGTGCCTATCTTCATGTCCAAATTTTCCCTGATAAGGACACCAGTCATATTGGATTAGGGCCCACTCTAAAAACCTCATTTTAACTTATTAGATGTATTAAGAGCCTATTCCCCCAAAAGTCACTTTTTAAGTTACTGGGAAGTACCTTTTGGTGGGGGGGGGGGTGACACAGTTGAACCTATAACAGTTGACTCTTAGGCCCTGCAAAATTCATGTCCATCCCATATGCAAAATATATTAATTAAGCCTGCCCCAGCATTCCCAAAAGCCTTAATCATTTCAACATCAACTCTAAGTCCAAATGTCACTTAAACATCCAGCTAGAAGTTCCAAATCTTATTATCTAAATCATCCAAATCAACTACAGGTGACACTTGGTTTATGATTCACCCTAGGGAAAGATTCTTCTCTGTCCATGAGCTTGTGAAGCCAGACAATTTATATGCTTATGAAATGCAATGTTAGGATCAACATGGAATAGATATTTCTATTTCAAAAGGGAGAAATCAGAAGGACAAAAGGAGTCACAGAGCTGAAGAGAGTCTGAAGATCAGCAGGGCAAATACATTTTACAGTTCGAGAATCCTCATGGGCTTGATGCTGCTCTTCAGGCACATGAATATGGCACCCTCAACCCTTGGGTCTTGGGAGGTAGCCATGACCTCTGGAACCTGGGATATATATCTCTGTAGAGATAAATATCTCTGTAGAGAAAGAGAAGATATCTGTCTGTCTGTCTATTTATCTATCTATCTAATCTGAAGGAATTGGCTCACACAGTTACATGACTGGCATGTCCAAAATATGCAGGGCTGAGTGGCAGTTGAAGACCCAGGAAAAAGTTAATCATTCAGTATTGAGTCCAAATGCAGTCTGGAGGCAGAATTTCTTCCTCTTCTGGAGATTTGTCTTTTCTTTTAAGACCTTCAACTGATTCGATTAGGCCTGTCCACATGATGGTGGGTAATCTGCTTTTGTCAAGCCTAGTAATTTAAATCATAATCAATGGCCACAGTCACCAAACTGTGCAAAAAACCAAGATGCCCTTCAACAGACAAATTGATAAAGAAGATATGGTCCATATATACAATGGAGTATTACACCTCCATCAGAAAGGATGAATACCCAACTTTTATATCAACATGGACGGGACTGGAAGAGATTATGCTGAATGAAATAAGTCAAGCAGAGAGAGTCCATTATCATATGGTTTCACTTACTTGTGGGGCATAAGGAATAATACAGAGGAGATTGGGAGACGGAGAGAAGTGAGTTGGCGGAAATTGGAGGGGGAGACAAACCATGAGAGACCGTGGACTCTGAGAAACAAACTGAGGGTTTTGGAGGGAAAAAGGGTGGGGGACTGGGTGAGCCTGGTGGTGGGTATCAAGGAGGGCACATATTGCATGGATCACTGGGCGTGGTGCATAAACAATGAATTTTAAAACACTGAAAAAATTAAATTTAAAAGAAAAGAAATAAATCATAATCAGACTGACAAATAGCTTCACAGTAACTTATACTTGTATTTGGCCAAACCACTAGGCAGCATAACCTATAGCCCAGCCAAGTTGACACATAAAATTAATCATCACAACTGTATAAAAATTTTCCCTTTCTGATATTTTAACTCTTAGTTGAGGTTGAGTCTAGCAAGGGAAGTATGATCTAAATTTTGCTATGCTTCCACTTAATTTTGAAGATGCCCTCTCTATTCATTACAAAGAAGAAAGTACATAGAAGCAAATAGCAAAATTAGAATCTTTTGCCCTTAAACTTTGTAGTCACATTAAAATAAAGTCTTTGTATATATGTGTGTAGCAGGGTGGGTAAGAGAGAGGCAGACTGAAGGAGAAAGAGTCAGAAAAAGAGATACACAGGGTGTGATTTGCAAGTTCTTAAAACAAGGTCTCTATATTTTCATTTCTTTTCAAAATTGAAGTTTAGGATTAAGTAAGTAGAGACCTTGGTGAGAAGCTGTGGATAGGTGGGACAAAAGACAAAATGCTGGCTCTGTTTTTTCTTTCATACTATGTAAAGCAAGCAAGTCATTGCTAATAATTCATCAGTCATTAGTCTTCTAAGTATTAGAGAAGTATTCATAAGCAGTGCCATTGCTGTTTCATACAAAAAAAGATTTATGTGCTTTGGCTTTCAGATGGGGTCAGTAAGTAGCAGAACAATGTTTTTTTATGCAACTAGAAAAATATGATAAAAATCATGTTTTTGAATATAATGGAGAGTTGTGAAAGCAATGAAAACTAGAGGAAATTTAATTCAAAAATTCTAGAGAGGGGCACCTGGGTGGCTCAGCAGGTTAAGCCTCGGCCTTTGGCTCAGGTCATGATTTCAGGATCATGGGATCGAGCCCTGCATCAGGCTCCTTGCTCAGCAGGGAGCCTGCCTCCCCCTCTCCCTCTGCCTGTCTCTCTGCCTACTTGTAAACTCTATCTCTGTGTCAAATAAATAAATAAAATCTTTACAAAAAATTCTAGAGAGGTAAGCTGTATATTACTGACTTTTGTCCTGAGAGCATTTGGTGATTCAGGATGTAAGGTAAATATTGAGCATGACTTTGGTGGGAGTATTCTAATAGGAGGAATGGAAATCAGTGTGGTCATAAGAGAGGAAGAGGCTGGGCTGAAAGAGATAGTGAAATCTCTACTAATCTCAGTGTCTCAGGAGTCAGCGTCCTATGGGAGAGAGGGCTTCATCAAACACACAGCTGGTTTCCCCTCAAGAAATTTGCAAGAGGCTAAAGAGTAAGCCAATATCTCTGATGGAAAGAACTGAATATTTTGAAATATTTCTGGGAAGAGGAAACAGAATTGACAAACTCAGTCATAAACCCAGAAGGGTAATTAACCTGAGAAATAGGGATAAACAAAGGGTGGATTGAGTCTAATTAAATTTGCAATCCAGTTCTGTTTATTGGATTCTGGTTATTAGACCCTTAACCTATTTGCCTAACAGAAAAAGATCAACATTCTTTGGTATAAAATAGTATCATCTGAGGTTTCTAAGGTTCTTTCATACACAGTGTCCAGCATACAGTAACAAGTTAAAGGACATGTGAATAGAAAATAAATGTAGTGCCACAATGATACAATGTGTAGTTACCCAAAGAGAACTATAGGGGTGCCTGACTGGCTCAGTCAAAAGCATGTGACTCTTGATCTTGACTTTTGGGTTATGAATTCCAGCTCCATGTTGGGTGTGGAACCTACTTAAAAAAAAAAAAAAAAAAGCACAACTACAAAGTAATAGGATTAATATGTTAAAGAGAATAGAAGGAAAGATGGACAGAATTAAAGATATCAATAGAGAATAGCTGTTTATGAAAATATATAATGCATATCCTAGAGCTGAAAAGTATAAAATCTGAAATTAAGAACTCATTAGAGTAGGCACAGATATAGAGAACTAGTGAACTCAGTGGCAGGTCAACTAAAATATCAATGTCTGTCTATCTAATATGTATATAATTGAATCCAAAGCAGAGCAGGAGTATTAATAGTTGAAGTTAAATGATAATATTCCAAAAATGGTACAAGATTTTAATCCACAAATTCAAAGAGCACAGAAAATTGCATGGAGATTAAATACAAATAAAACTACAGCTCAAATAGGAAATTGACTGTAAGTTTGAATAAGGCTGAGTTTTCAGCAGTTACCATGGAAGTCAGAAAATAAATGATAATTTATTTTTAAGTGATAAGAGAAAGCAATTATGAACCTAGATTTCCATAATTTGTGAAAATATCTTGCAGAAATAAGGTGAAGTATTTTTCAGAGAACAAAAGTTGAGGAAATATGTCACCAGCAGACACATTCTATGAAAAATTCTAAAGGAAATGTTTCAGTCAGGAAAGAAATGGTCACATAACAACAAAAAAGAAACAGACTCATAAATATAGAGAACAAATGGTGGTTGCCAAAGGGGAAGGGTTTGGGGTATGGGTGAAATGGGTAAAGGATATTAAGAGATTAACTTCCAGTTATAAAATAAAAAAGTCACAGGGCTAAAAAGTGTAGCATAAAGAACATAATCAGTATTTTGATAACTTCATATGGTGATGGATGGTGACTATACTTATTGTGGTGAGCATTTCATGATGTGTATAACTGTTGAATCACTGCACTGTACACCTGAAACTAATATGTCAACTATACTTCAGCTTAAAATTGAAAAAAAAAAAAAGAAATATTCATAGATTGAAGCACAGAAGTTCAAGAAGGAATGAATAATAATGGGGTACCTGGGTGGCTGAGTTGGCTGGTCTCAACTTTTGGTTTGAACTCAGGTCATGATCTCAGGGTTGTGGAATCAAGCCCCACATTGGGCTCCGTGCTTAGTGGGGAGTCTGCTTCAGATTCTCTCTTTTCTTTTCCCTCTGCCCCTTCCCCCACTTGCACATGCTCTCTCTCTCTCTCTAAATAAATAAAAATCTTTAAAAAAATGGAATAAGGAGTACTGGGAAGGGTAATTATGCAAGCAAATGCAAATAACAGTGATTGTTTAAAACAAAAAAAATGTTTTGAGGTTTAAAAAATAGTAGAGGTAAATATAACAATAGTAGTACAAAGGGCAGAAAAGGAGTAAAAAGTTAACTATCGTAGGGTTATCATATTGGGGGAAGTGGTAGTTGTACTAATTAATTCTTCTTGGATAGATGAAGTATGTTTACTGTAATCTCTAGGAGAACCAATAAAATCAATATAAAAATGTATAACTAAAAATGCAATAGAAGAGATAGAACAGAAAACTTAAATAAATTCTTGGTTCTTAAAGAAAAATAAAGGAATGAAGGACCCCTAGAATAAATTAAAAGCAAATGGTAGGATGGCATGCTTAAATGCAACTATATAAAAGTTACACTAAAGGTAAATGGACAAAATATTCCAATTAAAGGGAAACGTATTTAAAAATACCCAACTTCATGCTGTATAAGATATGCAGTTTAAGTATAAAGACAGAGATAAATTGAAAGTAAAAGTATGGGAAAAAGATATGCCATGTGGTCACTAACTGAAATTGAAGTTGGTGGCTAGACTTTAAGGAAACAGTATTTGTAGAGATAAAGGGGAATGTTTCATAAAACTAAAATGATCAATTGTCTAGAGAGACAGACAATCCTAATTTTGTGTAAACTTGTTAAGATTGTCCAAAACGTAGATACACAAAGTCTGACAGAACTAAGAGAAGAAGTAGACATATCCACACTATAGTTAGGTGTGTTAATAAACCTCTCTAGGTAACAATAGAGTGAAGAAGACATAATATCATCAAGGACATGGAAAACTTCAGCAGAATAATAACCAACTCGGTCTAAATGGACCTATTCAGAATACTGCATCTGGGCTACAGAATACATATTCTTTAAACATGGGTCAAAATAGACCTTATGGTAAATAGTACAGTAAGTGTCAACAAATTTCAAAGGATTGCAATCACAGAATATGACAGACTACAGTGGATTAATCAAGAAGCCAAGGACAGAACAATAATGAGAACATTTATTAATGCTTAAAAAATTAAGCATCACATTTCTAAATAATCCACGGAAAAAAAATAATAAAACTAAAAAAAAAATTGAACTGAATAATCTGAGACCAGTTAAAACCCACTGGAATGCTGCTAAAGTGGGACTTGAGGGAAATTTAAACCTAGGAAGGTGTAAGTAGAAAAGAAAAAAGATTAGGAATTAGTAATCTAAGTTTCTGTCTCAAGGAAATTTTGAGGAAATGTGATTTCACCTCCTCTTGGGGAGAATTTAAATCATCTTTTTAAATATAAAAATGATGGGTTTATCAAGAGGTCTGTTTCCAGGCATAACTATAGTACTTTAAATACACTTTGAAACATTTAAGATTGAAAACACATTAAATAATAATGGCATTAAAGTAATCATAAGGGCAAGTCAGGTATAATTCTAAAATGAGTTAAAATTCAGCTTTAGTGTAGTAACAGAACAAGAAAGAAAATGTAATGTTCAAAATGTAACTCTCCCCATGGAATTTGCATAGGTTATGGATGCTAGTCCAATAACAACAGCTTGAAGCAGATATACCCAGCTTTGTCCAGATATGTCCAGGAATTTTCCTTCTGGTATGACTGAAAAAAATTTGTATGTTCTAGGCAGGGATACTTATATGCCTAAAATTAACTTTTGAAATAATAATTTTAAAATAATAAGTTTAATTAGGAGGTTGAAAAAGGCTGAAATGATGAAAAGAAGATATTGAATAATGGGGGGAGTGTCTTTTTCAGTGCAATATTTGTTCTCTCCAGCATGATTATAATTTATTTATCTCTTCTTTTTCTGTTATTTCTTTGCAGATTCACAACTCAGTATCAAGTTCCCAATACCTTACTTTCTTTTCTGCTTTCACTTTTTAGTGCCTTAGGCTTATTTTTCTTGCTAGATCAAGAATAATAAAGCAAGACTAGGGTAATTGCAGGTTTTACTTTTCTCAGAAAGTTCAGAATGATAAGATCAATCATCAAGAATTTTATTTGCATATTCTGTTCTCATCTAGCAGTACTGCCCTTTGATCTAGGCAAGCATGGTATCTCTTTCTGAGGCATAGACCAGGGACCTTGAGCTTTTGAGAGTCTTTATCAAAATTTTCTAAGTCCCCTTTCAAAGCTTGAGACTGAATACGGCTACCAGTGCCTTCTAGATGAGGCAGCTCAGGAATTTTTGTAAGTCCTGGTTCCTGCTTTCTCCCTTTAGGACACTCTCAGACCCTCTATTCTGTAAGGATAGGTTAACCAGATGCCCAGAAATATTTGGGGATTTGGTCCTATGGGGTCATCCTTGGGTCCCCTGGCCTGGAACTGTTTACTGAAGAGCAGCCCAACAGGCAGATTATTCCTGCTGACTGGTGTGGTTTTTCTTACATGGGGACACATGATATTGGGCAACAAGAATGGAGATAATCTGTTGGTTGGGTGACTCTCATGTCAGAGTCAAGATGGGTTTAGAACTCTGGGCTACTAGGGTTCTACAACTTACTCTTTAGCTTGAATCACTTGTACGAATCTGTGCATTAGGTCTGACTCCTCCTTGTTCTGATCTGACTGCACTGCTTCTGATCAACATTTACCAAGGGATGGGGCCACTCAGAGGACTTTGAGACTTCTCTTGACTCTGATTAATGTGCCATCAAGCATGCCTGGGCTGGTCTTTAGCCATGCTGAAGACAGGGGTGTGGTGTGGTCAACATTGAAAGTGATCCCTTTTTATGAATGATATGATTACTCTCTTGTACTCAAGAGAAAAACTGGTTGGAAGGTATGTTGCCTTATGTTTATGCTATAAAATTGAGAGCAGTAAATTTATCAGTCTCATAAAATTGTCATTCAGGGGCTACCTGAGTGGCTCAGTTGGTTAAGCAACTGCCTTTGCCTCTGGTCATGATCCCAAGGTCCTGGGATTGAGCCCCACATTAGGCTCCCTGCTCAGTGAGGAGCTTGCTTCTCCTCCCTCTGCTGCACTGCCTGCTTGTGCTCTTCCACTCTCTGTCAAATAATTAAAAAAAAAAAGAAAATTTATCATTCACATTTTTCTGCATACTGTGACTAGAACTCACATTTATGGTTATCATCAAGGAAGCACAGTAACAAACTTTGAGGAGCCATTGAAAGTCAGTATTCATGGGAAGCATGAAGGGTGATGCGCTGCCATGACTAATGATATAACTAGCATTAAATAAGTAATATTTATTTATAAGAGGGAACAAGATCTATGTTGTTTCCATTCAAGCATGTTCTGAAGAGCCATGATATTGTGGATAATAACAGCATTATTACCTTTTTCTTATAATGGGATATGTAAAATTAGACAGAAATGACGTATTTAACAGGAATGACATACTGAATAATAAAGAACATGATGGAATGGTTCTTGGATTTAATAGGAGTAGATGATACCTGAACACTATGAACCTTTTCTTGCACTGAACTGAAAATAAAAGAAAATTAAGTACTCTTTCACTCATATTTTAAAATCTTTATTGATAAGTAACCATACCTCACATGGACCTATAAATTTTATAATGCATTTTAAATAAACTTGCTTTTATAAACAGGGAAGCCCTGGCTGAGAGAAGCAAAGAGGACTTTGGAGTTGATGGTTACTGGGGGCTGTAAACTGTATTCTGAGTCCTGCGGACAAAGTGAACCAGAAAGGACATACCTAAGATAAGCTAATACTGCTCTGTTGCCAGGGTGATGGTGAAGAATTGTCACTCAGAAGAGCAAGATTGTAACCAGGAAAATAGCAGTTTGTTTCAGAGACTTGATAGGGTGTCAGGCTAGAAATGTAAGAACCAGTGATGAAGCTGATGGTCATAAGAATTGGAAGCAGGTTGTGCACTGTGATGGGCTGTTCATTTGCACAGTTCAGAATAGACCATTAATAGCTCTATAGGCTCTATGAAAACTCTTTTATGTAGGATCTGGCCGATAGATGGAGCAGAAGAAGTACCTTAGAGAAACGATTATCAGTTCGACCTGGGACTTAAGACTGTGTGCTCCCTAAAGGCAGAGACTGCCTTCGATTTCTCATTGGAATCACATGCTTTATCTTCATGCCTAAGATATAGCAAAAGCTTAGGAGATGCTTGTTGGATGGATGAATAAAATCACTCAATAGAAAGAATGAAGCTTTGTCATTCTGAGGATTGGAAAAATGCAGAAGCCACATCTACCAAAACTGCCTTAAATTTCCATGAGAATATTTCCTTCTACTAACACTGGGGGGAAAGTGAGTTGATATAGTCAAATTGGATTGTGACTACAATTGCGTCATGAGAGACAGATCAGTACAAAGGCACTGTTCTGAGGGAAAGTTAGGGGTTTGTTTCTCCTGAGAGCACGCATTTCCACACACACGCACACATGCAGACACACGCACACACACATGCATGCATAAAATTGAATCCAGAGGCTTACTAAGAGGTGATGTAGTCTCTTACTGTTAGTCGGACCATAATTTTTATTGTGTCTCAAGACATAAGAGCTAACTACAACTTTCTGTTATGGTCTTCCTTATGTTCCTCCCAGAGAGTGAACAGACCTAATTCCATTAGTAATTCCCCTGTTTTCCTGATTCTTTTGATAAGACAGAATCATACAACTTCATCTGGTCTGACATCTGCTTGTCCCCATCTGCATTTCCCTGAAGTGGGAATAATCTTGTTCACTGCAGTGCTTTGTATGGCTGGCTTTGTAGATGTGGCATAGGAGACCTCGCTTTGGGTTGTGCTGCTCCGTAGGTCTATTATCATTTTAAGTTGGAATGAGTACTTATTTCCTATAGGATGGAGATAAAGAATGGCTGCTTGTTTACTCTGACAAGGTTTTTAAAAGAGAGAACTATAGAGAAAGGAAAGTCCAAAAGTGAACTGATTTGCATGCTAATTCCCTCTGCCCCCGTACACCTATTTCTTTACTGAATTATTATTATACTAATTATGGGTTATATCATCTTAGTGAAGCTTTTAAGTTGATTTATATTATCAGAGAGTTAGTAGATGCTTCTATTTTATGTTAAAGATCTCTTTGAGGGTGCATGTTTTTCCCAAATGTACCTTAGATGGCATATAGGGGATATGCCACCCTCTGTAGCATTTTGCCAACTCTTTTTTAGTCAATCTTTCATGACTCAACTTACTTCAAAACACAAGCAATGAGATCATTTTGTAACTTAGACTGTGAACTGTAAGCTAATCTTTGAATGTGATTTCACATAATAGCGTGCTTCCCCACAAGGTGGGTACTGGTCACTATCTTGTTCTTGCCCTGGGAAGGCTGCTGTGAAGTCATCCATTTACTGAACAATACTTCCCTTTGGGATGTAGTTCTTGGCTTACTCAAGGCAAACGTAGCTGAAACTCTGGGCCCTAAGACTATTCCCTTCACCTCACTCAAAATAGTCGTCATTAAGATTGGGATTCCATAGAAGTGACCCTTCTTCTACTCACTTTTTGGGTTATTTTTAAGATTTTATTTATTCATTTATTTTAGAAAGAGGGGGAATATGCATGAGTGGGGGGAGGGGCAAAGGGAGAGGGAGAGAATCTCAAGCAGACCCCCTGCAGGGCATAGAGCCAGATATAGTGTTCTAGCTCATGACCCTGAGATCAGGACTTGAGCCGTAACTAAGAGTCAGAGACTTAACTGACTGAGCCACCCAGGTACCCCAACTGCTCACTTTCTTTATGAGAATCAGACTAAGTCTTCCATCCAATGCACCAATTCCTTTGCTGTCTTAATTTGGCATCCACCCTCTTCCCCTGCTCCCCCCCACCTCATAGATCCCTAGGCTTGATGTAAATATATAGGTGTACCCTGGACTTTACAGAAATTTTTGAACACTACAGAGAATAAAATGCTCAAATCACTAATCGAAGAAATGCAAATCTAGATTACCTCACACCTGTTAAAAAAGCTATTATAAAAAACAAAAGACAAATGTAGGTGAGGATATGGACAAAAGGAAACCCTTGTATACCATTGGCGGCAGTGTAAACTGGTTCAGCCATTATGAAAAACAGTATGGGGGTTTCTCAAAAAATTAGAACTAGAACTGCCATGTGGTCTAGCAATCTCACTTCTAGGTATATAGCCAAAGGAATGAAATCAAGATCTCAATGATATACCTGCACCCCCACGTTCATTGCAGCAGTATTCACAATAGCTGAAACATGGAAATCACCTATGTTTCTGTTGATATATGAATGGATTAAAAATGTAAATGCTTACAGTGTAATATTATTCAGCCTTAAAAAGAGAAGGAAATCCTGCCATTTGCAACAACATGAATAAACATAGGCATTATGCCAAGTCAAATAAGTCTGTCACAGAGGGACAAATACTGCATAATACCACTTATATGAAGAGTCTAATACAGTCAAACTCATAGAAGCAGAGAGTAGAATTATGGTAAACAGCGGAAGGAGGAAATGGTGAGGTGTGAGTTAGTGGGAACAAAGTTTGTTATGCGAGATGAATGAGCCCTAGCGATGTACTATACAACATAGTGCCTCCTTGGTAAGACTGTACTATGTACTTAAAATTTTGCCAAAGGGCACATTTGGAGCTGATAGATATACTTATGGCATAGACTGTGGTGGTGGTTTCATGAATGTATACTTCTTTCCATCTCATCAAGTTATTACATATGTATAGCTTTTTGTATGTCAATCATACCTCAGTAAAGTGGTTTGTAAAAATATAGAATGCTGGGAAGCAGTATGGAAGGGCACCCCCTTAGGCGGTGGGGTGTATAAACCCTGAACACTGAAATTGTCACACATAGTACCTGTGGCTTAATTGGCAGAAGCCAGCCACAATCCTTGCTCAGCTTCTAGTTATACTGAATCTGGACTCCAGCCTTAACCTTCTGTGTTGACAATGAGGGCCAGTATGCTGTTTGTCACTCAGAG
The DNA here is from genome assembly GCA_004024625.1 of Mellivora capensis. Classification (NCBI taxonomy): domain Eukaryota; kingdom Metazoa; phylum Chordata; class Mammalia; order Carnivora; family Mustelidae; genus Mellivora; species Mellivora capensis. The sequence continues at coordinate 17,597 of PISX010025024.1, forward strand.
ACAGTGCAAAAACATGTAGCTTCATGTTTCTGTAATGCTATCAGAAAGCACTTAATAAAGAAAAATGGCTGTTTTACCCTCATCTTCATTGTAAATTATGATCTCCAAAGAGTGTGCTGGATTTTTCTAACCAGAATTGATGGGAATATAAAGATTTTTATTCCATTTTAAAAACATTCTGTTTTTTAATTTTCTAATAGTTCATTCAAATTTAAAATTCATATACATATCAAGAGGGTTCTCTTTAATAATTTACTATAATAAAATTCTAAGGTATAATCTACTTTCTCTCTTTGTTTTTATCTCATAATCAATACTTTTATTTTCTATTGCTCTCATGTTGTATTGATTGCCCTCTTCTTTTACTTCCTAGTTGCTTCAGAGTTCTCCAGAGACTGGCCAGTGTGCTTTTTGGTGCCTCCTTGGTGTTCAGCCCCAAGGCCATCTTTTGAATCCGACTCAGAACTCAGGACGGATGTTACATGTCTACTTGTAGAAAGGTAAGGTCATGTGTTCATTCTAAGAACAATAGGATTAATGGTGTAGATTACTCTAGATTGTACCTTGAAGAACCTGAAAAAGTCCTTGTTGCTCGTATACCCTATCCAAATAGATTTTTTTTTCCCCTGATAGGATAAGGTCCATTAGTCTCTTCCAGTTTCTGGAAACAGAAACTTTAGCTAGGATACTTTTACCCACCAATTCCTAATAAATTACAAGCAATGTAATTTAAAGCAGCATCTTGAAATAGATATAGAAACTTGGCAGGCAATAAAATTAACATTTCTTGAAACTTTGTTTTGAACCAAAACCTAGACTAAAGGCATTCCATGGATTAACTGATTTATCCTTTATTGGGGTGCCTGGGTGGCTCAGTCATTTAAGCATCTGCCTTCATCTCAGGTCATGATCCCAGAGTCCTGGGATCGAGCCCTTCATCGGGTTCTCTGCTCAGTGGGAAGCCTGCTTCTCCCTCTGCCTGTTGCTACCCCTGCTTGTGCATGTTCTCTCTCTCTCCCTGTCAAATAAATAAATAAAATCTTTTAAAAAATTTGTCCTTTACAGTGACTCTATGTGTAGATACTCATATGAATTATACAGATGAGCAAATTGAGGGTTTAAGAAGTGATTTTGCCTATGGAAGACAGGTAATGGGTAGCAGGGTAGGGGTTCTAATGCAGGCAGTGTGACTCCTTAGCCACACTCTTTATGACTGTGCTATGTACTTATCTTGAACTGTTGCCTGAGACTAATTTCCCTAGTGGATTAAGTAACTAGTAAAATTGTGAGAAATCACTTAACCTAGCTGTGTCTCAGACTCTTCATTTATTACAGAGAGGATTGGTCAAAGTATTGCTTTTTTATCTCTCTCAGTGTTATAACTGTATGAGGTATCCTAAATTAGAATCCTCGGAATTTATATCTGCTCTTCTAGAAAATTCCTGCCACACCTAGTATCATTTAGTTGCTGGATATGCTACTATGTGTGTTTTAGAACTAGAATATAGTACAGACCCTGGTGAAATACCACATGCAGATGTGTTACTTTGACTGTTTCCTTTCTTTCCATTGCAACTTTTCTCATAAAACATTTATTTAAAACTAAGGAAATAAGACTGTAATATGTAGAGTGTGAGTATACGTGAGAGAGTTAAAAAGTAGAAGAAAGTAAAAGATTGTCTCTGAGAGTGCAAGAGAGTTGGGTATATAAGAGTATGTAGGAGTGGGTGATAATGTGTGAGAGTGATAATGTGTGAGAGTGGAAGAGTGTGAAGCTGAGGGCGTAAGAGAGACTGTATATATGAGAAAGTGTATGTGAGAAGGAGTTCACAGAAGGTGTAGGTGAGTGTCCAGTGAAGGGTATCATAAGAGTAAAGCATGAATATAGCAGAGAATATGGAAAGTGAGGGGGGTGGGAAGAACACGTGTAAGAAAATGTTCGACAGATCGCAGATGTGAGAAAAAGATGGAGAACGTGTGTGAACATGAGTATGTAAGTGTGTTTGTGAATGAATCTTTGTGTGAATGTGTGTGTGAATGTCTCACTAATTGGGCACAGGGATTTTCCCGAGTGGTAGAGGCCATCCCCATGCCCTGCAAACAGGCACACATTCCCCATATATGTTTCATCATTCTACATTAGGTCACATAGTCACCACTCACTGTAAGGGGTGCCTGGAAAATGAGTACCTGCCACAGGAAAATGCATTGACACAAGTGGCTTATATGAATCAAGATTACACCCCAGGGTTAACAATATTGCTGCCCTGAAACAAAGGCTTTTTTTTTCTTTTTCCATAGAGGTAAGGGATGGCCTTTGGTTTGTCAGTGAACAGAATGTGTCACAATAGGAATAACCATTTTGGGGAAGGGTAGAAAAGAAAGTATCAAGATGTAGGGTATGAGTTTTAGTTGACCATATGTCTTTTTTTTTTTTTTTAAGATTTTATTTGTTTATTTGAGAGAGAGGCAGTGAGAGAGCATGAGCGAGGAGAAGGTCAGAGGGAGAAGCAGACTCCCCGTGGAGCTGGGAGCCTGATGCGGGACTCGATCCCGGGTCTCCGGGATCATGACCTGAGCCGAAGGCAGTCGTCCAACTACCTGAGCCACCCAGGCGTCCCAGTTCACCATATATCTTGTGCATTGTTCGAATCTTTTATATGAGCATGCAATATTTTTATATTTGATAAATACAAGAAAGAAGCCTCATAGGTTCTTTTAAGTTGGTGAGTGATACATAAGGTCTTTATTTCTCTTCTGAAGCATACACATCTTCAATACTAGTTCTGCTACATTCAATTATATTTTATGTACCTTTGTTTTGGGTGGGAATCAAGGGTAACAACCGTTTTTCACATTTGGGTTGATGCCAGGATGGAGATAAAGTAAATGTTTAAGGCCCAGAGTAGAGAACAGAGATTCAGTTAACAGTTAAGAAAGTCCAGGGGTGCCTAGGTGGCTCTGTTGGTTGAGCATCTGACTCGTGCTTTTGATTCAGATCATGACCTCAGGGTCATGAGATTGAGCCCCACCCTCACCCCATGTGTGCTCAGCGGGGAATCTGCTTGAGATTCTCTGCCTCTCCCTCTGTACTCTCATGCATGTACTTGTGCCCAATCTCTCTAAAAAATAAATAAAATCAGGAAGGAAAGTAGGAAGGAAGGGAGGAAGGAAGTCCAAAGGTAATGGTAATAATGAGGGGTCAAGTACCTAGGAATTTGCAGATGTCTCAGAGAAGGTACCAAATTTACAACTCAAATTAACATTAGACACATCTTAAGGAGTGGCATCTGTGTTACAAATGATGGAATAAAAGCCCTGTCATCCACACATGTGACTCATCTCTGTTTATTGTCTTGATTCCAGATACCTGGGTGGCTACAGATCAACAACATTTCATTATCCCCGATTTTTAAAAAATTTTATTTTTTTTTCAGTGTTCCAAAATTCATTGTTTATGCACCACACCCAGTGCTCCATGCAGCGCTTCATTATCCCCGATTAATCTAACTTTTAAAATAAGACCCAGATCAAACAGAGTATTTTGTTTTGATAAGAAGTATCCATGCCTTTCACATCTTCAACCAACTTCTCTAGTCCCTACTATTTTTATGAAACAGTGCTGGTGTTAAGAAGTTAGTAAGGAAGAAGATTTTGTCCCTGCATTTGAACACAGAGCAAGTATTCAAATATTCTAAGGGGCTGCCCAGGATACATACCAAACGATGAGCCTATGAACATTCAGAAGATGAGTATTTCCCAACAAGCTGGGGAAAATCAGAGACCACTTTATCAGAAAATATGCTCATATACCCATTTTTACGATTTCATGTTTCTTGCATCCCTAAATTTTAAATTGCAAGAAATAACCCATAAGATTATAGATAACTACTCCTTGAATATGTATTCATAGGGAAAAGTTGCATAAGACATTTTTACATTTAAAAAAACTATATAATTGATTCAAAACATAGCGACTAGCAATGAACTCTGTAAAATTAGCAGTAAAAATGTTACTTACTGTTGTGATCTCCACCAGTTAGGATTCTTGCCAGCTGCTAGTATAGCCTTCAGGCTCCTCCTTTCAGTATAGAAGGATTATGTGACATGTCCTGCTCTCCAGGGAAGACTGAGGCAAATAGTATATCATGGAATTCCTTTCCAGAAAGATGTTGTTGGAGAAGGGCGAGGTATTCCTGGAACTTGGGGGATTCGAGTGAAGCATAGCTAAAGCCTTATGTGGGAATGACAGATACTAAGTAAGGCCTGCTATTTTTGAAGGCAGGAGGGTGGGTAGAAGTGGAAGGGCAAATGCATCACTTAGTGTGGCCCAGGAGAAGAAAGGAGACTCCTATAAGAAGGGCATGTTCTGTAGCACTAGAACGGAGCAAAGTGTGAAAATGACTTTCTTCTTTATAAGGGGTTTGATTGCTTGCTTCATCAAATAAAAGTATCGCACCAACATGGACTCTTACTGTTTTTCCAGAGAATGTATAATAGTAAGCATACTATGGGTTAAAGAGTTTATAATGCAGTATACTAGTTAACCTAGAAATCATAACATTAGGTCTGTGGGTAGGTGTATTCTGCCAACAGCTGTAATAGAAATGTGTTCTTAAATACAACTAGATAGTAAGTCAGAACTACTTGTAAAAAACACAGTAATTCTGAGTAACTTATGCTACACACAGTCCATTTTTAAACTCACATAGTGATTCTAGGTCTGTAGAGGCTTTAAAAATACCACATGTATTTTGCTTTTATTCAAGATGTATATTTTACTTTATAGTAGAAACAATTTAGAGTGCTGGCATTTGTGGAAACATTCCATCTTTAGTTGTATCTTCTTCATTTGGTCAGTTGACTAATAATCAAATACAAATAACTTCACTTAGTTTGAGTAGTCATGTATGAATTATTTGATTAATCTAATACAAGTAACTTCATTAACTAGTATATATTAGATGTAGGGTTCCTCTAAAACATGTTTCTTCATTATACACTAACTGCCTTCCATGGTACACATATAAAGATATGTGCTCAACAAAGGTAGGGAAAGAATACACAGATGAATAAATAAAAGCTTGCACATATAAAGAAATGATTAGATCTAGTTTTAAGAATACGAACTGAATATTTGGGTTCAATTGTTCATTAAGTGTTCCCAGGAAAAATCAGGAAGCAATTGAGGAAGAATCCAAGCAAAGCTCTTCTTTCTAGTGAAGTCCAGCCTAATTCCTCCTGGGGCTCTGGAGTATACCTTGCACATCCATTTTGCCTTTCTAGAGAAAGTTAATTGGATGTTAATAGTTAGCACAGGCTGGAAAGGACACCAGGCTCCTAGACACCTCTTGTTCTCACCTGTAGGTAGCTCCAAAGTTCACAGACAGCCCTAAGAACAAATTTAAGGTTTTCATAATGACCAGTTAGCAGCAAAGCATGTAGAATCTGGAGGGAGGATGCCCAATGCCTCTGAGATGGATTGACAGGACCCAAGTGAAGTGTCAACAGTGTTTGTTATAGCCAGTAAGTAGCGTGGCCAAGATTCTACAGTGAATCCTTAGTTTGAAAGAATGAGCTTTTAAAATACATGATAGTGACCCATTTAAAAAAAAATCTAAAGTGTAACCACGTTATTGTTTGGTTAACAAGTTCTAAAACAACAGACTACAGAATTCATCTTTAAACACGAGTAGTTTCAATGTTCGTGATCTCTTTATTGTTGGGGAATATTTTACATACCTTTAACCAGTGTGCATAGACCATTCTGTAGTCCTTTTTTCCCCACAGTAACATACATCAAAGTGCCTGTGACTTTTTAAAGTTTTAATTTAAATTCCAGTTAGTTAACACACAGTGTAGTATTAGTTTCAGGTGTACAATATAGTGATTCAACACTTCCATACAATATCCAGTGCTCATCATGACAAGTGCACGTCTTAATCCCCATCACCTATTTAATCCATTACCCTACCTCACTCCTCTCTAGGAACCATCAGTATGTTCTCTGAGTGAAGAGTCTGTTTCTTGGTTTGCCTCTCTGGCTTTTCCCTCCCATGTTCATTTGTTTTGTTTCTTAAATTCAACATATGAGTGAAATCATAAAGTATTTGTCTTTCTCTGACTGACTTATTCCACTTAGCATTATCTCCTCTAGTTCTATCCATGTTGTTGCAAATGGCAAGATTTCATCCTTTTTTATGGCTCGGTAACATTCCATTGTACATATATACCACATCTTCTTTATCCATTCATCAGTTGAATGACATTTGAGCTGTCTCCATAATTTGGCTATTGTAGATAATGCTGCCTTAAACATTGGGGTGCATGTATCCCTTTGAATTAGTATTTTTGTATCCTTTGGGTAAATATCTAGTAGTGTGATTGCTGGGTCATAGGGTAGTTCTATTTTTAGCTTTTTGAGGCACCTCCATACTACTTTCCAGAGTGGCTGCACAAGCTCTTGTGCTAGTGACTTTTAAACTAGGGTTTGCTGGGCTCTGCCTCTGTCCATCTCTGTCTCTCTAGTCTCAAGCTTCCTATCTCCCTACACTTTAACCACACTCATGCTCTTTTAGTTTCTTGGACTCCACTAGCATTTCCTTCATTTGGGTCCTTACTCAGGCTGGACTGAGCTGCGTCTTTCTTCAAATGACTGGCTCTGTCTCAGCCTGTAGAGCTCAGCTCTCATGTAGCCCACTTCAAGAAGCCTTCCCTGAGCACTCTGCCTTTAGAAGGTCAGACAGAAGTTACCTACCACCTCATTTTGTTCTTTGACTCTGTGGCACACACTATTAATATTATGTATATTTTTTTCTGGCTTATGCACACATTGTCTCTCCACTTTAGGCTCTGTAAGGGTAGAGACTACCTCAGTTTACCACTTTACACCTAGCATGGTGCCTGCACAAAATAGGTGCTCAAAAAACATTTGTCGAATAAGTAAAAAGTAACTATCCATTGATATGACCTTTTCATAAACATATTGAAGCTTTGATCTCCTCCTGGGTGTGTTTCCTTAAGTAGTCTCACTGGGATGTTACACATTTACTTGAACAACATTCTCATTGTTCAAAATGTTTTTGAAGCTCCTCTGTTAGAATTAATCTTTGGAGTATATTCCTTTGAATATCCTTAATAATAAATTATTATATCATTTGAAAGGGTTTTTTTTGTTTTGTTTTGTTTTTTTGTAGGAAGAGCCAATTTTCTTCAGTGCTCAAGACTGAAGAATAAAATTAATACTGTTTTTGGTGACATTTAAAGTACTCTGGCTGGTGGATTTTTTTCTTTTGAGAGGCTCAGGAACTGTTTCTAGAGGCTTTTCCTGTGGGAAAATTCAGATAAGATTTCATGCAATGGTGAGAGTACTGGGAATGGTTCGAGGTATCTCTGGGTGAAGGATAATGGGCATTTGAATTTCAGCTTCCTTATTTTAGAATTACAACTTTACTGAATTAAACTGAATAACTTTTAACCTGTCATTTAGTGCTTAAGTCTATTCAAATGAGTAGTCCTCTCAATTAGCTTGAGAATCTAAATTAATTGTGGTTAACCATACCTGCATAAAGGGAAAAAATAAAGTGTGGAATCTTTAAAACATTGTTTAAATGCAGTAAAACAAGACTAAATTATCCTAATTAGAAGAAAAACCTGCCTGTTTTAGTGACAAGTTCACTTAGAACATTCATTTTTAAAATGCAGATTTATTACTTTTAAGAACCTGTAGTTACATTGCTGACAGGGGCAGGGAAGGGAAAGTAGGCTGTACCTTAAAAATCATATAAGTGTATTTTTGGCAGTTATTTTATTCATGTTTGGCAGTTTTTACCCATGAAGTCATTTTATAATTATCTGAAAAGAATTTCTTGGCCGTCAACCTTTATCAGGCTTAACTGCCTTTTATAGGTAGCTTCCCTAACCAGCTATGTTTTAGATGAAGTAGAGTAAAATTTTAGCTGGTACTAGTTACAGGTCTCCAAATTTCTAAATGCATATGGAGGAAGTGAATGAGCTTTTTTTTTTTTTTCCTTTTTAGTTTAGCCAGTAAATTTATTAGGAAAATCTCTAAAGCTTATTTATGCATACTTCTTTCCTGCAATTCCACTGTCCTATGAATAACCCTATACTCCATAGACTTCCTGTTCACCCTCCTGTAAATATTTCTTGCTCTATCTGATATTTGTGCTTTGTTGGGAGCAGGATTGGGGATGTGGGGCAAAGGAGTTTAGGGTACTGAAAGAGAATAGTGGAGCTCTGGACTGGTATAACTATGAGGTTATAGATCAATTATGAGAGTATTTGAGTGAGCTTGCTGGAAGGATAGGAGAAAGGAGTGTGAATGGGGCATTTAAATTAACAATTTTATTTTTTGGTCATGACACATTTCAACACAATGTCCTTTAGGATTATGGGAAGTCATAAAGCCAGTGGAGTGGAACTGATGGACGTTAAAGATGGATGACATGGCCAAGGGGGTGGGAAGTTAGAATACGGGCTGAGTTGTCTGTATGGGCATCACATTCAGTCAAGATAGTGGCAGGATGGGTTGGAAGGGAACACTATGAATCTGGTATCACCTTTTTCATAAATGGAGGAGAGACCAGGAGATGGTAGGTGATGGCAGTAGAGAGGGTTGGATGGCCTTGAGGAGTGGGACTTTAATGACAGGTGGGAATGTATTGGAAGTGGTACTGGAGAATGAAATAGGTCTGGCTCCTTCTTTGTGGTCTCAGTGGTATGGGGGATATGGTATGATTAGCCAGCTCCTGTTGAAAGGTTTGTCCTCAGGATATCCAGGTTTCAGGAGGACAACCAACCATTAGTGAAGAGAGAAGACACAGAGGAGTGTGCTGACCACTGTTCCAGTCCTCATCTAAGCAATGTGCAGATGGGAAAAGAGGAGAAGGAAGTTGGGCAAGGGGAGAGGAAGTGAAGGGTGATCTGGGTGTGATGAGAGTATTGGGAGTAGACATAAGATGGGAAAGCTTTGTATTTATAGGATAGGCCGATAGAAAGAGGAATGAGATGGAAGGCTTGTGCACATGACAGTTCCTTGGACAAAGGGGCATTGGAGACTCACTGAATTCTGCTGCAGTTGGGAAAGAGATCTGCAAAGTTGGACACTTCTCCAATGAAGACATACAAATGGCTATCAGACACATGAAAAAATGTTCATCATCACTAGCCATCAGGGAGATTCAAATTAAAACCACATTGAGATACCACCTCACACCAGTTAGAATGGCCAAAATCAGCAAGACAGGAAACAACGTGTGTTGGAGAGGATGTGGAGAAAGGGGAACCCTCTTACACTGT
>PISX010025025.1:0-26863 GCA_004024625.1 Mellivora capensis
AAGACAAAGGGAATCAGAGGCAACCAGCCCTCACCCCTAGTCCCAGGGCGTTCCCCCGTGTAAGGAAGAGGTACACTGGACAGAAATGCAACTCAATGCCATGTTCAAGGAAGTTGCGGGGATAGGAGTACCCTTGCATTCAGAATTATGGGATCAGGACTGGATGCCCAGGCTGTTCTGGGGCTGCTTTCTGGGGGCATGTTGGGGGCATGTTTCACAGTGAGTGGGGGGAGGGGGGGTGGGTAATGTGTGTTGTGCCGTATATATGGTAATATATCCCCAGCTCCAGCCCTCCAGGTGAAGCGGACTCTACCGTATATACGGTAGTAAATGCCCAGCTCCAGAACTCCTGGTGGTGTGGACTCTACCGTATATACGGTAGTATATCCCCAGCTCCAGCCCTCCTTTGAGTGGGAGTCTGCCGTACATATGGTAGTATATGTGCAGCCCCCCTAGTTTAGGTCAGGTGGACTCTACGGTATATATGATACCATATGCCTTTACTATGTTCTCCATGTTGCAACAATGTCACTGAAGGGGCATAGGCTGCATCTATATCCTCAAAATGAGGTGGTGATTTTTTTTTTTGTAATTATCTGGTAAACTCAGTTAAAGTTGCCAAAATGATTCATCATCCCTAACATTCTTATTTCTTGTTCTTTCTCCATCTGTTATCACCCTAGAGATTTTCCAACAATTAAGTTGTGACAGCATTTCTTTACGATAGAATAAGCGCATTTTGCAATCTTTCCTGAGCGTGGCTTTTTCCAAATCTCAGTTAAACTTTGCTGTAAGTGGTTTATCTTCCTCGTCCACTCTTGAAGGACACACATTTCCCTGCGGGATGTAATGGAAGTGGATGTTTACAGCTCCAACTACTTCTGGCTTTGATGTCGACATTTTCAAATCTTTCACAGATTCCTGCGTCCACATTTCCTCCCCCCTTGTATCCAAAAACCAGTTCTGGGAAAACCACACATTACCTCATTATGTGTCCGAGTGCCTTGTTCTGCAAAGATGCTGACTAGTCACAGCGCGCTTGAGCTCAGGGTGTCTGGGCTTTATCTGGCGCTGACAAGACATGGGTGAATTTCTAATTCTTCAGACCTGGTGATGTGACCTGCGGAGCTCAGCCCTTGACTATGACGACGTCCAAGACACTGAGTCATAACTTATCGCGTGTTATCAAGACCCCTTCTCCCTATTTATGCCTTTCATGCTCATGCATGTTTCTTGCTCACCAATTCTACAGATGCTGTTGAGAAAATCCACAAAAGGTGCAGAAACGGGACATGAATAATGCATAGGCACAAAGCACTCTGTGATGTTCTTGTTACTTAGTCACTTGTAAGAAAGATATGGTGACTACGGGATGGGATTGACCCAATAGATCCCAGCCGGCAAAGGGCATGGACCCATTCCTGGAGCTCTATTTTTTTTTTAAGATTTTATTTATTTATTTGACAGATCACAAGTAGGCAGAGAGGCAGACAGAGAGAGAGGAGGAAGCAGGCTCCCCGCTGAGCAGAGAGCCCGATGCGGGGCTCGATCCCAGGACCCTCAGATCATGACCTGAGCCAGAGGCAGAGGCTTTAAGCCACTGAGCCAGCCACCCAGGTGCCCCTGGAGGTCTATTTTTAATCTTTTCATCTGATGCTGAAATTTCTCCACTTTTTACCCCAGAACACATTTGACGGGCAACCCTAAGGTTGAGTCAAACCACCCTTGATTCCAACCTAATTATATTTTGAATCAATATCCTTTTTGTAAATTGTGTTTTATTTTATGTATTTGTTTATTAAAGGTTTTATTTATTGTTAGAGAGAGAGGAAGAGAAAGCAGGGAGATGGGGCATAGGGGGAGCGAAAGGGACAAGGAGACTCCACGCTGAGCACAGAGCCCCACATGGGGCTCGATCTCACCACCTGAGAGATCATGACCTGAGCCAAACCCAAGAGTTGGATGCTTAACTGACTGAGCCACCTGGGCTCCCCGTTTTTATTTTATTTTTAAGTAGGTTGCCCCCTTCAGCATGGAGCCCCATGCAGAAAGACCTGAGCTGAGATAAAGTCAAATGCTCAAAGAACTGAGCTACCCAGGTGTTCTGAATCAATATTCTCTTTGAGGACCAGCAAATTATTGCTCATTGACCCAGACACACACATGCACACAAACATACTCCTGAAGTCAGCCACCAGCAGCCCCGTCGGTATATTTGCACACATCCCTATTCATCTGGTCTCCTCCCCTTTTTCCTGGGTCTGAGCTCGGGCTGACTTGGGTTGTATAATTTGCCTATGTTGGCTGGCTGTAGACGAAATTACATGCTGGGTACCCTTTTCTTCACTTCTCCCAGCCCTGCTAGCTCGGTCTGTGGCCTCTTCTCCTCAAAACCCGCCCCTACCTCTCCCACACTCACAATGCGCGTCTTTGTTCTGTCGGTCCTGGGCAAAGTAACCTAAAACGCTAGTTCACAATGAGGTATTTGAGGCTTCGAGAGGTACAGAAGCCTTCCAAAAACACCCAGAGTTTCAAGCCTATAGAAGGGCAAAAACACACACGATCATGACACATGGTTTTCATCTCAAGGACTAAAATAATTCAAAAGGGGTCAGCATTTTTAAAATTAATTAGTGCTCTGCTTCTTGCTGAAAAACCAGAGAATCGTCTGTTGTGCACCAAACTGAGGTCATGATTTCCTTTTTCTTTCCCCCTTCTATTTTTTTTTTTTTCTTTTCTGTTCAAGCAGATGGTTTGCATTAAAAATGATACTGGCTAAGGGAATTTTTCAGCCTTTGGGAGATGTCTCCAGCTGGAGTTTCGTGAGATGCCACTCCAGTGTATGGGAGCCCGGACGTAGTCACTGCACCGGGAGACATGGTTTGTCTCGTGCACCCTCCTGGGGGATACACCAGCCTGATGCCAGCAAGAGACAGCTTGCACCCCAGACAGGCTCCCCAAAATCCCCAGGAACCTGCTCGCTTGGGGGTTTGCCCATGGAGCCAGTCAGACCCCTGTGCACAGACACAGCTGATTCCCCCCATCCCAGAAAGCCCAGTGGACACCGGACATGGAAGGACTTGACAGATAACAGAAGAGAAGGAAAATTCCCTGAGCTCGGACATGTCCGTGACCATCATTCCTGACAGATGCTCCCAGATCCTTACCGTGGAGAGACCCGAATGTCCTAATGGGCTACGGCCACATCGGAAGGACAGACAGAGCTCTGACCCATGACCGGCAAGCAAGCTCCCCACACAGCCCCCCAGCCCCCGAAGCCATCAGCCCCAAATGTCCAGGACGTGAATCAATGACTGCCAAGGTCCCTTAAGTGTCTCCCGTTTTTCCTCCTTAGGACCAACGCCAACCTGTACAATATGCTCTCCTGACCGATCTCATAGGATGTCCTCCTTTGCATGAGCTGATAGGAGTTTCCTCCTGTGCCAGCAGCCCCTAGCTAGGATGCACCTACCTCCTCCCTTTCTTCCCGGACTCTCTGCACAGCACAGATGATGGTGGCCAACTCCTTTACAAGCTCATCTTCAAGAGTCCCTCACCATATCTCTACATCTTTTGCAAAGTGTCCCCTGGTCCCTATTTTCAATGCCCCATGTTTGCCTTCTCTCGGCCTCAAGCTGTGTCACCTGCCATCCCCTACTAGAAGGGTCTGAGCCCGCTTCCCTTTTCTCCCTTGTAGAGAGCTGTCACCTGCCACATACCTTGCAGGGCCCGCCCAGTGTTCTGGCCTCCATTCCCATCGCCCACGTCCTCCTCACCTATCCCAAGCTCTGCAGACTTCTATCCAAATCCCCTAACCCTACATATTCACACACAAGCAAACCCTCTTGGCTTGCGTATTAAATATCTCTATTCTGATTTGTCCAATCTCCCCTTGACAGGTCTTCGTATCGCTCCCCTGGATTTCCACGCAACACATCTCGTCATGGCAAACACGATCGTATCTGCAATTTTAACATATTTCCTGACGTCCGCAGAGAACTGGCTTCGCCCCACGGTCTGTGTATCCGGTAAGTTGTATCTCGCCGTAGAGCCAACCAAATCATGCTGCTAGGGATGCCTGAGACGGCCGTATTTTTCACGGGCATTGGGAAAACAGGCTAGGAGGAACACCTGCCAGGTTCTAGTGGGGGTTGGTTCTCAGCCTCACGCGAGCCACCACGGATGGCATCAGCTTCAAGACAGATATGCGTCTGGGAGTCCGAGAAGCCAATGAGCCAGACGTCTCCCTACCGGACCTCTGAGCGCCCAACAAAGCCTAGGCTTCTGAGGCTTTGAGATGGATGGGAACCACGTAGCTCAAGGTTGTCTTGAACACCTGTAAACATTTCTCCGGGGGTCCAGACATCTGATATTTCATGAGAGCCGATATCAGTCACTTCCGAAAGCACGACAAAGGAGAGAGTCCTGGACATGATTGCGGTTCTTGCAGAAGACACACACATCCCAGCTTCCTACTGATTTCTTTGTGTGTGTGTTTGTGTTTATAGATTTTTTAAAAGTCATCTCTACCCGCAGCATGGGACTCGACCTCACAACCCTGAGGTCAAGGGTCTCATGTTCCATGGACGGAGACAGCCAGGTGCCCCTGCCTCTGATTTCTGACAAACTCTTTTCTGTCCACATGAGGACCCATGAGGACCATGGCCATTGCATAGACACAGCCTGTTTCACAAAGATCTTGAACATTGTATAAATGGATCCTTAAGTAGAAAAATATAACATCAAGACTCTTCGACCATCGCCTTCTCCCAGCACACGTAATAGGTAACCTGGCCACATACTTCCAGGAAAGGCCACACCCATCAGCAGGGAATTCGTCCCACTTCCTGCTTCCAGACCCACTGACCTCCTCGTATCTCCTTCCCATCTTCTTGCAGAACATGGTACAAGATGGGCCCTTGCACGCTGTTGTGGGTTGAACAGTATCCCCTCTTCAAAATGCATGTTCACCTGGAACTTCAGAACATGACTTTACTTGGAAAGAGGACCATTGCTGGTTAATATGAGGTCATCCTGGAGTAACGTATGCCCTGAATCCAATGGCTGGTGTCCTTCAAAGAAGAGGAGAGAACATGGATCTAAAGAAGTGCTTGTGAAGACAGAGGCAGAAATTGGGATTCTGCTTCCACAAACCAGGAGTGGGAGAGGGAAAAATGCTTTCCCTCCACCCTGTTAAGTTCTGTACCTGGGGCCCACAAATTAAACTGATAATAGACTCATAAGAGAACAACTAGTTTTAATTCTATGCTTATGTGCCCGTGGGACTTCACAAAGAAAGATGTAGCTGGAGGTGGTTGGATGATTAGGGTTTGTGTAGCAACTTAGACTACAAAAAAGAAAAGAAGTTTGGGCTTCCTGTAGAAGGAGGCAAGTTATGAAAGGGAGGGGAAAAAAGTGTGTGATAAATAACATTTTCTTGGTATACATATAGGACTCCCTTAGGTAATAAGAAATATCTCCAGAACAAACTCTCTTTCTGGTAAGAGACATCTCTGCAAATCCAGATTTATTTTTACAAAAGGGAAAACTTATATGCTCTGTTTTTAGGTATTTAAGGAAAGGTAGCTTTTCCTGCCTCTGCAGGCTTGCAATCACCTTTAGATCACCATATATATGATACTTGATTCTTCTATGTGTGCCTTTGAATTTGAAAATTTATTTTTCTCATTCTGTATCTTTTAGACCATTTTATTTTTCACAACAAGGCAGCACTGTGTACGTGGATAAGTTTAAATAAACGTAAATCTGAGTGGACCCCTTCTGATGGTAACGAGAGTCCCTGTTGGATTTTTCTCACCCAGCAGACAAGTGTTTCATATCATCTATGTTCCCCCTACTTGGCTTTCACTGACCTAGCAAAACATTTTCAGGCTAAATGGCCTCAACTGAGCTAGAAAGCTGGGTCCACTCAATGGTGCCCATGGGCGGCCCTGAATGCCAGCGACCTTCCTAATTCTCTTCATTGCTGACCTTGCAACACACCCCAGGGAACACCAGCTCTCCTGCTGCACAGAACACTGGCCGCTTCCATGCCTTCTCCAAAACGAAAACATAGAATGAAGGTCACTCCCCGAAACCGCAGGTTTTGACAAAAACTTTGTGTTCTTCCAGATAAGGCTTATGCGTTCCCCGTTTGGAAGATTTAAGAGAAATAAAGTGGAAATCCAGGAGCCTCGAGGGGTCTTGTACAGAAATGGGCTGCAGACACGGACAGAAGGAAAGAGACATCAGGTTAATCCTGTACGAATGGGGCTTATAGACACAGGAGCCCCACAGACAGAGGTGACTGAAGGTGGCCACTTCCGTCCCCTTCATACAAAGAAGCAACACACTGGTCAGGAATCCACGGGGCAATCAAATTGGGCGGGGTGGGGGGCGCCTGGGGGGCTCAGTGGGTTAAAGCCTCTGCCTTCGGCTCGGGTCATGGTCCCAGGGTCCTGGAATCAAGCCCCGCATCAGGCTCTCTGCTCGGCGGGGAGCCTGCTTCCCCTCTCTCTCTCTCTGCCTGCTTCTCTGCCTACTTGTGATTTCTCTCTGTCAAATAAATAAATAAAATCTTAAAAAAAAAAAAGATTGGGCTGGGACACCAAATCCGGAGAAAAAACACAAGCATTGTGTGTATAGCCTGGTCGGCCCGGCTTTCGCGTCCGGACATCAGAACACCTCCCCACATCTAGGTGCTGCACGGACACCTTCCCCAGTGCACACGTCTCTCCTGTGCTCAGGCCACAGATGGGGTCCCCGTGTGCACTGGCTGTGTCCTAACCAATTTTAATTCAGAGCTGGCACATTTGGGGGTGACTGGTCCCGAACCCCAGCAGCCTCCCTCATGACATGGATTCAGAAAAATAAAAAGCTGAACGTCTTTGCAAACAAGCTAGACGTATCTGCCATTTTCACTCTAGTGAGAAGAACAGGCACAGCCAAGTGTAATCCAGAGTGAAGAAGCAATACCAGGGCTTAAAGTTCCTGAACACCATGAACCTCCACATGGGACACTAAGGGATGGAGTAGGCAGGTGTCCCTCCTCCCCTAAAATTATGCAAACTGTAAGGAGCTATTTTAGCCAGAGCCCTTCCATCTGTTTAACCCTTAAACTGTCCCTGCCCCCCCTTTCCCCAGGGGACTGACTTAAAAACAAGTCCTGGAAACCAGCCCCAGGTAAGAAAGCTCAAATACAAGGGTGGGTCAGGCCAAGTGGAGACATCCCATCAGTGGGGGGTTGCATACTGTCTCCCTAGTTACCAAGGAGTATGGGCCCTACCCTTTGGGTGCCTTTTGGGCGCCAATTCTGACCAAGGTGATAGGCTGGGTCAAATACCTACTAGGTTAAATTTTAATTCAATTGGTCACTTATGTGTGACCTAACATGACTGTGCAGCCTTCTCTGTGTGTTACAATCTCATTGGCCACCTGTGCGTGGCCAGGCCCAACCGCATGGCCTTTGCCCTTAAAAGCCAGTCTGTGAAACAGAGAGAGGTCGCCCTCTCTGTAAGAGGCGTGGCCCTGGCCGGTCAGTTTGATTCTTGATGATTCGCTCGAAATAAAGCTTTGCTTGACCTTCACTTTGTATCAGTCTCGCTCCTTTGATCACGGACCCATTATTGGAGGACCTAGCACAAATAACTCTAAAGAGTGTTGGCACACCTCCATGGTGGGCGCTGGAGGGTCCCACAGTCTCTGAACGCCCGTCCTTGCCACAGGGAGACTATTCCAAACATCACAGAGAGAAAAGACATGCGTCCCCTTCAGCCCGATTCTCAAGAAAACAAAAACCCTCAGATCAACCCAGTCTCAACGCTTGGAAAATCGCCGCAGAACTCAGACGTGACCACACCATCTTGGTGGATGCACGGCGGCACAGGGACCAGCCTGCCCCCCCTCACCACCCAGAGCAAGACTGAATTCCCGGATGCTTGGGAGGAAAAATCCTGAGGAAGGGGTCTTGAAGAGCAATTGGGTTGGGTCAGGGAGCTTTGTCTTCCCTGCTCTGCAGCTGGCTGGATTCCAGCCCTCCTGGGAGACCCCCAGGGTCTTTGTGTAAATAAATGCAAATCCCCCACCCCCTGAGCTGGGGGTGCAGCTCCCATGGAGAGGAGCTCAGATTTGCAAAATGCATGAGGAGCCCCCCCCAAAGCCAGGTGTGAGCCACCCTGCTGAGCTGCAGAGACCAAATGTCTCTATGTTTCATAGGCAAAGAGAGACACAGAGACGAAGAAACAAGACAAAGAAAGGAGGAGGCAGGGAGGTCCATCTCCATGGGCAGCTACATTTAAAAAGCCAACACACCCCAGGCCTCAAGCAAGACAACTAGACAGAAAATAAATCCCCGTAGTCAGATAACTAGATTCTCTCTGTTCCCCAGGAGAGCAGATGGAAAGCCCCAGATTATTTTTCTCCGTCCTGACTCATCAGGGAAATTCCTCTCACTTTGTGGCAATCATGGGTGTGCCTGTCCTAATTTAGAGCCCAAGGGAACTCTGGGTGTTTCTCTGTGATTTTCTGGGAGAGGTGGACATGGACGCTGGCTGAAGGAGTGAGGCAGTGCCAGCGAGCTGGTGTTTTAGGGAAGGCCCCCTTCCCGAAGCAGGCATTCACTCTCGGGTTCCAGCTGCCAGCTGGATGCTCTGTTTTATGCCCTTTTATCTTCCTTGTGATGCTTTTTGCACACTCTGAGTCTGAAAAGCTCTCTGTGAAATTCCTTCTCCCTGCCCCCAGGGCTCCACTGTCAAGGACCACCCCTCTGAGGATGATTTGGAAATGTGGGGTTGCTTCTTGCTGTTTTCAAAATGATTCGAGCCTGCCTGTCATTTGCACGGCGTGGCCTGGGGCTTTGCGTAACAAGCAATCATGCAACCCTCATCCAGGAGAAGGAGCACTGCTCCCCCAATGCCCATGAAGAAGAACCTTGAAAAATCACCTGAGTTTCCAACTGTCCTCGGTTTCACACAGGAAGCAAGTCTGCAAACACATAGAGGAAGATTTGCTGGGAACATATATGAGGTTCGCATGCATGGGTACCAAGCAGGACAATGTCACCTTAAAAAAAAAACAAACAAACAAACAAAAAAAAGAGTGATGAAACGTGGAGAGGTTTGCTGATATTTGAAACTCTCCAAACTGTTTAATGGCAGTAAAATATTTCTGTCCCCCCACGTTACCCTGCCTCACAAGGACGGAACATTATAGCCAACTTTCAGAAAGTTCATTCGGACCATTTTAGCAACTGAATGTCTGACTCAACATCCAAAAATTCTTGGTGAAAAGCTCTTCAAATCTGTGACTCCTGTTTTCAGAATTATTAATAAAGTTAAGAAACCACCCATGAATAACAGTCTTTTATACACCATAGAACAAGATCTCACTCCAGAAAAAAATGGCTCTTGGATATTTTTTCACTACCTGACGTGTCTGTATAATTCTTAATTCAAGTAAGTGACAAAACTGAATGATTATCCAATAAAATATCTGCACATGAATCTATATATAATGTATCATCTATTATGTAGCAATCACATCTATCTCTCTTCTATCAACCCTCAATCTGTCCATCCATCATTCATCCATCCATCCAACTATCCATCCCTCTATCTATCACCTATCTATCCACCCATCCCATGTATCTATCTATCATCTATCATCTATCCATCATATCTATCTATGCATCCATCCATCTGTCCTATCCTATCTTATCTACATATCCATCCATCCATCTCTTCATCTGTCCATCCATCCATCCACCCATTTATCCATCCATCCATCCATCCATCCACCCATCCATCCTTCCATCTTTCTACCCATCTATCTATCCATCCATTCATCTATCTATCATCTATCATATCTATCTATCCATCATCTGTCATATCTATCTGTCATATCTGTCCATCCCCCATACATCCATCTGTCCATCCATATCTACCTATTATCTATCTGTCCATCCACCCATCCATCATATCTATCTATCTATCTATCATCTATCTATCCATCCATGCATCTGTTATCCCTAGCCAGCCATCCATCATCCAGCCAGCCAGCCTATCTACCTATGTGTCTATCTATGCATCCATCTTTCTATTATCTATCTATCTACAAGGTGCCTCCTTAGCGCAGTAGGCAGCGCTCAGTCTCATATTATCTATCTATCTACCTACCTTCATATTTCACCTACCTACGCATCTACACAGTTTCATCCCTTTCCCTAGTACTGTATGGACATAATAATGTGAAAGCAAACAGCCACCACATTTTCAGCAGCATGTGCTGTGTAGGAGGCATTTGTAAAGAGTTCACATTCCTTTCTCTGCAGGAAGTGATCAGAGCCCTTTGGCAATGAAGCCCGCTAAGCTCTGATTCCATTTGGATTTAATAAATGATTCCATGTAACTCTGCAAAAAAACAAGTGAGTCTAGATTTCATGCACGGTGACAAGATCTGGGATATGCATCAGCAAGAGAGAGGCAATGATGAAGTTAACATTTGTCTGGTATAAATAAGATTTGCCATAGGTGTGTGTGTGTGTGTGTGTGTGTGTGTGTGAGAACCAATTATAGTTTCAACATCAATTTTTTAAAAATCTCTGCTTTTGTTAGGGGTCACTGATGCCTTATGGTTTATGGTATATCCATCTGTTCAGAATTTTTCCAACATTTTAACAATTTCCGTTAATATTTCAACTCCACAAGTGATGTTTAGAAAGCTAAAAAGAGTTTAGACTCTGGGCTGATCCCACCATTTCAAAAGCACTAGTTGGGCTTATAGTATTTGAAGTGGAAGAATTTTTTTTTTTTTCATGGGAGTGGAATTTCCACATGGCCCTTAAAAAGCACCTATGACCCATGAAGGGCAAGATAAAATGCTTCCCCTAGAATTGCAGTTGCCTGTATACAAAGCATTTGCAAACCTGGACGGACACCAGAACCAAGGGTGTTTATTTAATTTTGCCAATAAGAAGAAATGGTAGACATAGGTTAGTTTCATTGTGGTTTTTTGTTTGTTTGTTTGTTTGTTTGTTTCTTTTTTTTAAGATTTTATTCATTTATTTGACAAAGAGAGAACACAAGCAGGGGCAATGGCAGAGGCAGAGGGAGAAGCAGACTCTCCACTAAGCAAGGATCCTGATGTGGGACTCAATCCCTGGGATGGGGACCTGACTTGAAGGCAGATGCTTAACCAACTGAGCCACCCATGGTTCCCTAGGCCTGCTTCTTTGTACCAAAAAATTTGTGCATCTGCATGAAACATGGGCCCTCATCTATCTTCTGGACTTACATATTTGTACAACTCAGGTTAACATAACATATAAGATGACGCATTCCAAAGAACCATTTCAGAGTTTCCCTAGAATAGCCATTTTATACATTCAGCTACTCTTCTACTGCCAATATCAATCCATTTTCTCCAAATTGTAAAATTATTTCCTTTACAAAAGAAGAAGAAGAAGGAGAAGGAGGAGGAGGAGGAAGAAGAAGAAGAAGAAGAAGAAGAAGAAGAAGAAGAAGAAGAAGGAGAAGGAGAAGGAGAAGGAGAAGGAGAAGGAGAAGGAGAAGGAGAAGGAGAAGGAGAAGGAGAAGAAGAAGAAGAAGAAGAAGAAGAAGAAGAAGAAGAAGAAGAAGAAGAAGGAGAAGGAGACATGTGCTTTCCTTTAGGTCAGAACCAGCAAGCTTTGTTTTTAATGAAATGAAATCTTGAAACTTACTCTGCTTTCCTTTTTCTACCCGTTTCCAACCAGCGACTTTTTCCATTGACGTCGACATGGACATGGAATTCTGCTCCCTCGGAAATTATATTTCTCTTACTGGTTCTGAAGCATAAAAGGTGTCTGGTGAGCTGGCAGGAGGTAGTGAGGTTTTAACAACTTCTGACTTTTCCTCAAATTCATCCAAGACTCAAGTCAAACCAGTAACCATCGATTCCCGGCTATTTAGGATAAAGATACATTAAAGAAGTGTAGAGACTCTTAAATATTGTTAAAACACCCATATGGTGGGTTCAGGAATAGCAGTTTGTGATCTGTACCCTTTCGACCCTCAGAAACACCTGGAAACCCAGTATAATCCAACTGGCCACTGGGCAGATACCTAATATGGAAACTTTTGTCATTTAAATGATGACTCCTGAAATATATGTCTAAGTCTTCACCTCAGAACTTTTCAAACAGACCTTATTTGGGGGAAAAAAAGACTTTTGCAAATGGAATGAAGTTAAGGATGTCGCAATGAGGTCATTTTGGTTTACAGTGGACCCTAAATCCAATGACACTGTCTTTATAAGAGACAGAAGAGGAGATTTGGGGAGGAGAAGCCATGTGAAGATGGAGGCAGAGATGGGAGGGACATGACCACCAGCCCAGGGACATCTGGAGCCCCAGAAGCTGGAAGAGGCAGGAAGGACCCTCCTTGGAGGATCTGGATGGAGCATTACCCTGACCCGCCTGGATCTCAGGAGCCCTGACCTGCCTGGATCTCAGACTTCTGGTCTCCAGAGCTGGAGGAGGATGAATTCCTGTGGTTTTAAGACACCTCATCTCTGGTCATTAGTTACAGCTGCCCCAGGACACTCCTACAGACATATCCTGGATCTCTGGGTCTCTAAGTTTTTAGCAACACCCACTTCCTTGTTCTCTTTATGCAGGCATCTCTCCTGGATGAAAGAAGACTTGGCACCTGTTTGGAAATGGGACTGTGAGTGCCTGGCCTCTCAAAGGTGTGTGGGTGTCCAGCTGACTCTTGGTTTCCTGGCCTAAGAAAATTGTTCCCCAGAGCTGTTGCCATCTTTGCCACATCCTGCCTGTGTTGCCATCTCTGGCTCCAGCGAAAGCCATAGCATTGCACAGAGATGGGAGCGGATGGGACACACCACTTTCTATGGGCCAGAGGTGCTTCATGGGCAAAGTTAAATAGTCAGGGTAGAATGTCTTCCCTTTACCAGAAAGAAGGAAAAACAGACCCATAGGGAAAAGGGAATTCAGAGGTGGTCAGTACGACGTCTTCAATGTGAGAGCTTTTCCCAAGCGAGCGTGGAGTTTGTGAATTTACAGATACAAACCACCGTCATCACAATCATGGAAAGACTGGCCTTCAGTCTGGGGGCAAGTGGGACTTTTAAATGATTTCATTAACACCAGCAGGCTCTTTCTTTTATTCCTGTTCCTGCTGGACAACATGGGCATTCTACAAATCCCCCTTCAGGAGGGACCCCCACGTGGTCTCTCCTGGGCTCACCTACAAAGCAGGCAAGTCTATGCCATGTAGAATGGGAACATGTCTCTCTCTTCCTTTGCTCTTGACTGTGCGAGGGAACAAAACAAGGGAGTCCCCCACTCAACCCCAGACCAATGGTGCCTCTCATCTAGTCCTCACCATGCCCTGCCTCCTTGGTATTGCCACCTGGACATTCGGTGGCCCCATCTCAAACTCGGGGCTTTCCCCTCGCGGGTCCCTCCCTCCAGCCGCCATCTTTGCAAATGGCGCCAGCATCCCTCCAGCGGCAGCAGGAAGTCATCTGCAATAAGCATCCTTTATTTCCTTTGCATTCCTCTCCCACAACCAACTAATAGCCAGTCGGGTTCCTTCTACTGGTGGTCTATGTTGGGAAGCCCGGCACCTTTGGCATCTCCAACACCATTCCTGTGGGTAAGACCACTGTCATCGGCCACACAGTCTGCTGCCTCCACCATCTCCCCTCCTGTGCCTGTGTCCTGTGTCTTATCTCCTACCTCTCATGGTTCAGCCCCCACAGCAGCCAGGCCGATGGCCGGATGAAGTCCCGCCCTCTTTAAAACCCACCATGCCTTCCCTGCCCCTTTAAACTGCTGTGAGGAACCTCAACCATGTTTTCTCCACTTCACGCAGGCCTGCAGGGAGCTGCTGGAAGCCACCCATCTGGGGTCATGAGCCCTAGTTGCATGCCTTTCCTCCACCCCTGGATCTTTGCAATGTCAGCTCCTTCCCATCCTTATCTTAAAGCTCTTATCTTAAACATCAAGAGCGTTGGGTACAGTGTTACGCACACCTGGTCCTACCTCAAATGTCAGAGATGCTTTTGATAAGGACCGAAGCTCGTCCCAGAGTGCCAGTGCAGGTCCTGGAGGAGACTTGCGGGGAAATCACCTGCAATCTGTTCGGGCTTCCTGATGGTCACCTGTACTCCCACAGGGAAGCCCCTCTCCCCAGAGACGGCCACACCTGTCCTAAAGCTCTGCCATCCTCATTCCCACATCCCTAAGGATTTAGAAAGACAGAATCTAGGGTTTTCATTCCACAGGGTGCCTGTCAAATGACACAGCCCGTCCTGACCCCAAAACAGGATGCCCCAGACTGAACTTGCGCATGTAGTTATGGCTCAGACTGAGAACCCACAACAGTAGGTTCAGATGCACAAAGCCTGTCTTTGCAAACATGCAAATTGTGCATATTTTTTAAACAATTAGATGTCTGAAGCTGTCCTTCAGGCAGACACTTCCATTTGGCTTTCCAGGGTAATAGGGCATGCGGATCACTCATTAATATTCTGCTAAAAGGAAGCAGGGATTTCCTTACAGTTAGGAAAGGATACCGGGGAGGGAGGTGCGGGGGGATATTTGCATTTCCCTAGTGGAAGTTTTACTTGACTCTTATCTAAATGCCACAGAAAACTGCACAGAATGTGCCTGGAGAGGCAGTAGCAAGCTTTCCAAGTCAGAAATCCATATTTTCTATCCTGACGCCCATCCTACAGAATGCCACCGGAAAATATCCATTGTCGCCTTGACACCATCCAGAGGTGGATGACCAACTGTCTCTCATCCCAAAAGCCCCCCCCCTGAGGAATCCAGACGTCCCATTTGATTGCCCTTCTTGAATACTTGGGCTGTTCTGGACAGCTCGCTCTATCCTGCACACTCGCTCTGGCTGGACACTGGCGTTGAGTACCAGAGGTTACATAACGCTACCCCCAGGGGTCTTTCCCATCTATAAATCCATCCAACTTGGGTTTTCCTTCTGAAACCCACCAGCGCCCAGAGTCACATTTCACGAGAGATCTGGATTTTAAAACGCAGTGTTTTAAACATCTAGACACATTTTACCCAGATGTGTGGGTATCCCACCTTGAGTTATCATTCTTTCCCCCGTCTCTTGAGCAAGAGAGTCTTGACACAGGAGAAATGATGCATCTGGGCTCCATGTTTCTCTAGATTCTTCTAGGCATCGGATTAATGGTTCACCATAGTCAGGAGGAATGAGGAAAACACATCACAGACACTACTTGGAATCAACGTATAACTGTGCTTAGAAAAATCCAGATAATTTATGCACATGGAGTATTCTCTTTCTATCTGATTGTGTGTTTTTCTTTAACTTATGCTTTCTGCGATTCCTACCAGAAAATTTAGGTGATGCCCCCATAATCCCATCAATTTGGGGGGTATATGTAACGTAATCACCCCTTAAGAAGCACAGAACTGTGGGGGTGAATTTCTTGATCCCGTCGGAGCTGATACATTGAAAAGTGTGTCCGTCCCTTGAAAATTCCCTTTTCAGGAATGGAGTTTAAACTTATGCTACCTTTATTTATTTATTATTATTTTTTTTACATTTACATTTATAAAGTTGTTTCTTGGGATGCACAAAGCTGTATTCGTGTGCCCCCTAGCGGTTAAATTAATCTAATGATTAAAACCATCAAATGCTCAATAAAGCTTAGATTATTAGCTATTAAAGGTGATGGAAAGAAAGGAAAGTTTTATATGTAAAATATTTTTAGAGCATTTTAGGTTCGCAGCAATATTAAAAAGAAGGCACAGCCTGCACAAAACCAACTTTAAAAAAACACACTTTAAAGTCATTTTCTGGAGAGAATTTTATTTTATCTTTTTAAAAATGTTTATTTATTTATTTTAGAGAAAGAAAACAAACTGGGGGCGGGGGGCAAAGGTAGACAAAGAGAGACTCTCTAGCAGACCCCCTGCTCGATCCTAGGACCCAGAGATCATGACCTGAGCTGAAAGAAGGAGTCAGATACTCAACTGACTGTGCCACCCAGGCACCCCTGTAGAGAGAATTTTATGATTTATAACTCCATTTTGGGACAATGGTTAATCCATGGCCATTTTGACAAATGGCCAAGCGTGCACCATTTTGATCTGTGCCATACCTTACATTTAAAATCTATATATTTTTAGATTTTGTTTATTTATTTGACAGAGAGAGAGAGATCACAAGTAGGCAGAGAGGCAGGCAGAGAGAGAAGAGCAAGACGGCTCCCCACTGAGCAGAGAGCCCGATGTGGGGCTTGATCCCAGGACCCTGAGATCATGACCTGAAGTGAAGGCAGAGGCTTAACCCACTGAGCGACCCAGGTGCCCCACATTCAAAATATTTTATTTATTTATTTCAGACAGAGAGAAAGAGAGTGTGTGTGAGCAGGGAGAGGGGCACAGGGGGAGGGAGAAGCAGACTCCTCGCTGAGTGGGGAGCCCAACATGAGACTCTATCCCAGGGCCCTGAGATCATGACCTGCCACGAAGGCAGAGGCTTAACCCACTGAGCCACCCCGATGTCCCAGACATACCTCTACTTTAACTCAAAACTTTACAAATGTCTTCAAAACAGCTCATGGAAAAGCAAATACTTATCTAGTGCTCAGTAGGGGCCATGTGCTAATCTTTTTGTAGGAGTCATCTCCATGAGTCTTCACAAAAGTGCTGTGATGGAGGTCCAGTTGTTTTGGCATTTTGTAGATGGACCCCTTAAAGCAGAAAGTGGCCCAAAGACACCTGAGTGGTGAGAAGCACAGTTGTCCCAAGGACACCAGGGTGCAGAATGGAAAGTGTGTCCTTGGCTGGACATGGCTTGCTTTTTCCTACAGCCTTTAGGGCAGCATGTGACTTGGGAACATGGAAGGGACAGAGCTGGGATATAAGAGGACTCCAGAATCCAGGGGTCACCAAAGTGCAGTCTAGAGTGGGTCGTCCTCGCTCAACGATGTGGCCTTTCTTGGTCAATCCCCTTCTTTATTGCACACTCTGTCCCCTTCACCCATAAAATAAGGGGCTTTGGTGAGAAAGTCTCAAAAGACCTTTCTCGGGCTAAAATACTCAGATGGTCTTCCGTGACATCCTAAATTCGAAATGAAAGATCTCATAAGATGTATCATAAAATAAGAATGTGGTGGGGACATGAATAAGCCTTTTTATAAATAATCCTCTTATAGATGAATAAGGTCCAAGATGGTTTCTCCTGAAGCACTTAGGAGAAAAACAAAATCCTTGGTCAATATCCAATATTAATACGGTTATTTGTGTTCGAGAGTTAAGCATGGGAACTTGGCAGTAGGATGGTCAAGGGCCTGATTCTGGCCCAACAAAACGAACCCTGTTCTGCTGAACAAGTTACAGAACGATTTACAGATAGCTATTGCTTGTGTAGGAGTGTTGTGGACTGAATGGTCTCCCCCCAAAAGCAAATGCTGATGTCCTAAACCCTGTTACCTGTAAATGTTTCCTTATTTGGAAATAGGGTCTTTGCAGATGTTAGGATGACGTCCTACTAATCCCATGACGGGTGTCCTTATAAAGAGAGGGAAATTTGGGGGTGGGCACACAGGAAAGGAAGAAGGTCCCAAGAAGATGGAGACAGGGACTGGCTGGGTATACCTACAAGCCACGGGACATCATGGGTTCCTGACCACCACCAGAAGTGGGGACAGATCCAAGCAGTGAAGGATTCTCCCCAACGCTTCAGAGGGAGCATGGTCCTGATGATGCTTTGATTTTGGACTTCCAGGTTCCAGCACTGAGAGAGACCGAATCTCGGTGTTTGGAGCCACCATGCTCATGGTGATCTGTGAAGGCAGCCCTAGCAAACTCACACAAGGAGTGACACCCACATCATGACAGTGCGGGAAGGAGGACAGAAGAGACTCCATCAAAGCTCTGCCTCATCCTCATGGGAAAATCCACACGGGGATCCCTCCCAAGTTGTTGATATCCCATTCTCAACTCAGTTTCTGTGAATGAAAATAAACCCTTTTGGTCAGCTTAATGGCTACTTTTGACTACTTCCCTTCAACGCACATGATTTCATCTGTTATTATTTGTCTATTATTTGATTATCCAGATTGAAATGATTTCAGTCACTCAATTCAAAATCATCGTGATTTCAATCATTATGCTTTAATGGTTGGCCTTTTCCCTTTCCCAATCAATGAATTACGTGCACAGAGGACCCGACATGGAGAGTTTGCTTTGGAGAGCAACAGAGCTCATGTGAATGCTCAGCTCCTAACCCCAGAAGACAGGTTTAGATACACACTTATCACCAAGAGCAGAAAAGAAGTTACAACCAATGGGCACATAATGATCTGGAGCTGTAGAGAAACCCATGGGCTCTCCAATTTCTTCCTTGAAACTTTGCAGATGTCGACATCTGCTGATGTGGGCTGCCTGATCTCAATCATTGCTTCTCCTTACACTCCCACAGCTGAGGTGTTCCCCTTCGTGTCACACAGACAGAAGGGGAACACACCACAGCAAGGCTTCAGCCATGGGTTGTCATAATTCAATTCGGACAACTGCTGCTGAACGGGAATGATGCTTTTCTTGTGTTCCTTCACGGCGTTGGCCACCGTTCGGATCACGACGTCAAACAAGGGCTCCGTGTCCTGTGTCAGAGGTGTGGACTCGGAGGGGTCCCTGGTGATGTCGAAGAGCAGAGGAGGGTTGTGGTAGGTGACCAGGTTGCCTGAGCATTGGCAGAAGGTGTTCTCATAGCAGGCCTGAGCTCCTGGCGGCTGAAACACGGGTGTCACGTAATGAACCTTCCACACTGCCTCACCTGGACCAGAAAAGACACGTCAGGGACATCCAACTCCTGTGCCAACCGACTTTGTGTTCAAAAGAAGTTCAGAAGAAGATCTTGTGTTTTTCTACCTGGTCGTTCTCTTTGCCCATACGTTAATGCTAAATATCATGCAATCCTTAGAACAATACTAAGAAATCAGAATCAGCTAGTAGAACTTTAAGTACTCTTGGAAGAACCCATTCATTCTGCCTTTCAAAAATGCCTATTTCTTCAAGACGTCCCCCTGCCTTTCTAAAGATGATGGTTCTTGGACAGTTTTCCAAGAAGGTATTTTCAGTGGTCATCCCAGGATAAAAAGACTGGTCTGAGGTTGGTGGCGGGGGTGGGGTGGGGGACAAATGAGCAAGGTGTTGAGCATGGACATGATTGACCATGACCTTGGTATCTACAGGAAGTAGGGGTTGGTGTACTCACTATCCTTGGGGTGCCAGCGCAGAGCGTGGAGGAACACTCCACAGTAGTGGAACAGGAACTCATGTGCTGAGCGTTGCACTTCACCCTGAAGCAAGGGCGTGAGGTTCCGGCCATCGATCACCCTGTGGACACACACAAAGGATGTCAGGTGAGGGAGGCTAGCCAGGGGGCTGTTGGAGGGACGGTCAGTGCATTCCATGACATTTCCTGGGCCCAGAGAAGAGTGTGCTGACTGTTCTGGAAATCTGTGCACACTGTCAGGAACATGACATTCTCATGGGAAAGACGAGAAACAAATCTAAGCTTTCACAGTGACATGACGAGACAGAGGAATATTTCAATGAGTGTCCATCTGAAGAGCACTTGGGACTCTGGCCACAGAAGTTCTCAAATGATGAGTGCTCGGGATGACTTCCCAAATCAAAATTTTATCTGCACCTGCCATGCTACTCTGAAATGGGATCTTGTAGAACCTCCTTGAGGCACCTGGGTGGCTCATTTGTTTCAGTGTCTGACTCTTGATTTCAACTCAGGTCATGATCTCGGGATTGTGAGATCAAGCCCTGCACTGAGGTCTCTGCTTGAGACTGTCTTTCTCCCTCTCCCCTCCTTCCTTGCATGTGCCCTCTTTTAAATAAATAATACATACATAAATAAAACCTTTTAAAAAAATTAACTCTAAAAAAAAACCCTGATGCTTTTTAACTTATATTAGAAAACAGATCTTCTCCCTCATGTTAGAAAAAATAAAACCTACCTTGTAATTAAAAATACAATCATAGCTGTCACACCATCCTAAAAATGATGGTAAAAGAAATAACATTGTCTTTATTCTCAGACACAATGATGGCCTGTGTTGATAATTCCTTAAAAAGCTAGTGGAACTAATTAAGTTTGGTAAGTTCACCAGTATAGAATTTTATTTCTGTATCTTAGCAATGAACAACCAGGACATACATTTTTTAAAATACCATTTACCTCAGCATCACAAAACATGAAATATCAAGGGATACCTTTTTCTAATACTAACACTTTGTGTCCCGAAGCCATAAAACATCTGATAACAGAACTGATAAGGGAGATAAACAATGTTCATAGATTGGAAGACTCAACATTGTTAAGATCTTGATTTTTAACCAGGCAATCTATAGATTTAATGTAATCTCAACCAAAATCCCAGAAGGCTTTTATATAGAAAGTGAGAAATGTATTCTAAAATTGACATGCGAGAGCAATCTGGAATAGCTTAAATAATTTTGAAAAAGAGGAAAGTATTTTGAAGGTTCAACTGAATAATTCCAAAATCTACTATCAAGCAAGAGTATTCAAGCCAGTGTAGTATGGTCATAAGGGTGGACATATGAATCTGTGACATGAGAGAATCCAAGAAATAGACCAGTGAATATATCAATCAGTTGATTTTCACAAATGTCCAAGGTAATCCAGCCGAGGAAGAACAGTCTTTCCTTATAAGGCACTAGGATAACTGAATACCTAAATAGCAAAAAAAATTAAATCTGAACCCATACCTCACACCATATAAAAAGTTAACTCAATATGGACCATAAGTCTAAATGTAAAACCTAAAGTAAAGAAACCACCAGAAGAAATAGAAAATCCGTGTGACCTTTGAATAGAAAAATAGTTTTTAGATATGTTACAAAAATCACAATGTATAAAAGAAAAAAAGCAAATTGACTCTTATCAAAATTGAAAACTTCTGCTTTTCAAATAATAATGTAAGAGAATGAAGATGAGATACAGAATGGAAAATATGATTGACAAAACACAGATCTGATAAGGAACTTGTGCTCACGATATATAAAGAGTTCTTACAATTCAACTAATAAGAAAATGAAATCCCCAATTTAAGAAAAATGGACAGATGGTTTGAATAGACAATTTATGAAGAACGGGCAAGGATGGCCAATACAAGGAGAATGTCCAACATCCTTAGTCACAAAGGAAGCACAAATTAACACCAGCATGACATTCAACTACACAATTATCATAATGGTTAAGATGAAAAAGAGTGACCGTACCACGTGTGACCAAAGATGTAGAGCAACTGGAAATCTTACGCGTCGGTGGCGGGAACGCCAGATGGGGCAGCCATTTTGAAAGTCAATCCAACAAGTTTCTCATAAAGAGATATCAACAATATATCAGCACATATTAATAATATGACCCAGATTTCCCACTCTTGGGCATTTACCACAAAGAAATAAACCATTGATGTCTACACAAAGACCTCTACACAAATGGCCAATGTGGCTTTAATCATAAGAACCAAGTGTGCTTTTAGAATCTTCTGGATTCTCTCACATCAGTTTTCCACTGAAGAATAGAAAAGTACACAGAATAAAGATAGGACATTTTTAGAGCTAATTCTGAAAAGAAAAAAAAGAAGAAGAAAGAAAAATGAAAACCAGATCAGTTCTATGAAGGATAATCCTAATCAGAGTTTAGCAGACAATATTGTTTTAGATTGTAATTCTGCATAACCTTTGGGAGTTTAATATTTAGACTATGGTCATGTCCCAGAGTTAGTGAACCCCATTGATAGAGTAGAAAGTTATTTTTATGGCTATGATTGGCTCAGTTAAAAAGAAAACTACATTTCCACTAATATTACTATTTTTTAAATGGGTCATTAAGCTGAAATTGATAAATACGCTTCTTAGTAGAGGGGACTTGCATTCTGCTATTATTTTATATACATTTTCAATAAATTCTATGATTCGCTAAAAAGGACGTTAGAAAAAAAAAACAATGAGATCTTTCTTTGCTGCTGTTTCTGATTTGCTTTGGGATCCATTTCATTTGCTTCAGAAAGAGATGAGGTCCCTTGCATGAAGAAGGACACATTAGAATTGGTCTTTGGTCTTACAAGGGACACGTGGTAAGGGGTGGAAGCCACTAGAATGAACTCTGAAGAAGTCACCTGCAAGCTTGCCTTGGCCAGTCGCTCCCAGGGAGTGGCGCCATCTGAAGCATGTTCTCTTGCTCGAATTCAAGAGTGTTCACAAATGTTCCAAGTGCCCATGGAATGCCTTACCTTCATGTCCACCTTCCAGATCTTCCACAGTAGGCATAGACAAAGCTAAACTTCCCTAGGTATTGGGGACAACGTCCAACCCATTAAGACAGACTTCACTGCCTTTGTCCCAAATGCTTGAGAACAAAGATGATGAGAACAGAGGGTGTGACATCACCTGCCCTGAGGGACCATGCCTCCCGACACGGCCGCTAGTGTGGGGAGCACATCCATTAAACTTGTAGGTTCCTCGATCACTTTCCCAGCTGGCAGTCTTCCCGGCCAGCGGATAAGTCCCGGAGCACGGATTCCACCTTCCCAGCCGGCCATGCCTTTCCCACCTACGAGGCGAGGCAACGGAGGGACAGTTAAAATGGTCGCGGTAGAAAGACTGTGTAGAAAGGTACATGAGTATCAATACAGACCATGCGCTCAGAACCCACCCCATACAGAGTCCTGATGGAGTCAGCAGTACCTGTCCGTGGATTTACTTTGCCCTAGGCTGCTGGTAGAGTTTTGATTGAGTATCTAATCGTATTCTATTTGGGACATTTCTACAGGCTTTTTTTTGTCTGCCTACAATGTTGTTACCTCACCAATACACCAGCTACGTCCCCCGCCACCTTCACACGTTTGCACACTAATTTCTCAGTCAGCCCTGCTGGTAGATTTCCTTTAGAATGACAGTACCCTCCTCCCAGAAGTTTTTGTGTTCTGTTTTGTTTTGTTTTTTTAGATTTTTACTATCCTCAAAATATCATAGAATTTACTTATTCTCTTTTTCCTGGTGTGGAAAATTTGAATTTTCTTAAATTTACTCATTATTATTAATTTATTTATTTACTTAAATTTACTTATTTTCTTTTTCCCTCCACTAAACTATGGAAAGCACTCATTCTTTGGTTTTGTTCACTACTGAATCCAGCACCCTGAAAACAAACTGAATAGAATAGTATGGACCCAGAAGGCAACAGTGACCCCAACACGACAGGTCTAAACCAGTGTTGCCTTGAGCGAACCAGGAGGAATGGCCATCCTATGGTCTTAATGGAGTTTTATTAGCTCATTAAATTAAAGTGGAGTTTCAATCAAGCTCATGGAAAATGGAGATTTTTTTTTAAAAGATGTCCGCCTAGGTAAAAAGAGTTTCAATAAGAACACTTTACCTTATGGGATTTATTTGCTTTCTTAAGAATGCACTTTACTTGTAAAAGCCCCCAGAATGCAGACATTCATGCCTCGTGCCTTGTGGTCAGACTGAGAGAGAGAGACTCCCCATTCATGCAATAATCATTATTTCCTACTCAGGCCGTATTTTCATTATTCATGTAAAAATAAGCTCGGTTGCTTTGCCTTCAATGGGAAAGCATGAATATTTTATTTTCCTCTGGAAAAACCCGTGGATATCTCTTCCAATAAATAGGATAACACACACTGAATACTTTCCAGATAATTTTCTTACCATGTCAAGATGCATACCACAGACCAGGCCAACATGGTGGCCAACGGGACATGTTTTCATGCACTAAGAGTCACACCAGGACATGGGGCTGGTATCTGTGCATATAATTATAAAAAAAAGCAGACACCGGCTTGCTGCTTTGCGTACCCAGCCATATCTTCAGAAGGGAGCGCCCAAACTTCCTTTATTACCATGGAGCCTCTGGGTTTTGTCCTCTGTACTCTATCTACCACACTCAATCTTCTATCAACAGTCTTGTACAGGGAATCAGTGAGTAGGTAGATACTCGATTCGAAGTCACGTGGGTACGTTAATGCTTTAACATCTCATGGGGTCACCAGGGAGGCAGATTTCTAGATGTGCCCTCAGCAGAATGCCAGCCCTGGGGGGCCAGCCTCCCCCAGAACATATCATTGGTTACATGCTCCATTTTACCCAGAGTCAAATAAAAGGCACTTGCCCGCTTTTTCACACATTCATCTGTTCACTTCATGGATGCCCATGACGGTGAGCACAGGAGAGCTTATTCACAAGCAGATCCCACTCCTGATCCCCCCTCCTTACCTTTGTATATTCCATTCCACCCTCCACGCTGGGAATGGCCCACCCATGCCTCCAAGTATCCCCCATGGTCTGATGTAAAGTAGACAAGTGTGTGATTCTTCAGACCAAAAAAGTCGATGGCATCGAGAATCTTGCCTGAAATCATAAAAAAGGGGGAGGGGACTCGTGTTATGAATGTCATCATGAGCTTTGGGCTATAATGCTAGTCTGACGTGTGACCCATTTCACTGCAAAACTGCCTTTCATACGTGATGCACTTGCTTCTTGTGGGTGGTGTGTGAGCTCAAGAGACTCATGTTATCTGAATCCCTCATCAGCGTCTCGCGTTGGACAGATAATTATGCTAAATGAGGAGTGAAAATGGATTCGTTCTTTACTATTGTACTAGTATTCATTGTTACATTATTACTGCCTGGTAATCATATTTATTTTTTACTGTGTTACGCGGACACGAGCATTGATACTTTTAACTTATTAGTTATACCGAGCGTTTGCTGATTTTTCATTTGGGGGCTTCATTGTTTCTGTTCTTGATTTAGACAAACTCCTTTATCAAAAGGTGAAAGCATGTTACATTGCTGCTAATAGTTCCTCTGTTTTCAAGGAGCATCAGGTGAGTGTTTAAGAAGCACATTTCTGGTATTTCGGGAAGCGTCGAGGTCTCTGCCTCCGTGGTGACTTCCATGTGTCTTAGCAGCTCTGCATTCACATGGTCTGGTCATCTACGTTCCCACGCAGGCGGGTCCTCTGTGTGCGTCTATGCTCTTGCTTCTTGTCTTCTTGCAAACACACCTGCCCCACAGCATCAGGACCCACCCTAAAGATTTCACTGTAACTTGATCCCATCAGCAGAGGCCCCTACTTCCACATACTGTCACTTTCACAGATTCCAGGAGTTAAGACATGGGCCTTTCTTTGGGGGGACATGATGCAACCCCCAGCACTGACCTGGGATATTCAATCCCTGCCACTCTGAGTTAATTTCCTCCCCTCTATGTTCTCCTCCTCACTGGACTGTCTCCAGGGCCACCTGTTTCTGCTTCTCTGATCTGAAAGTCGAATCTTCTGCATGTAGTTTAGTGTTTTAAGTTTGATTTTTTAAAAATATTTTATTTATTTATTTGACAGAGAGGGAGCAAGGGTAGCAGGAGGCGGAGGGAGAGGGAGAAGCAGGCTCTCCACTGAGCAGGGAGCCTGATGCGGGGCTTGATCCCAGGACCCTGAGATCATGACCTGAGCCAAAGGCAGAGGCTTAACCCACTGAGCCACCCAGCTGCTCCTATATATTGATTTTTTATATTGGAGCTGCCATAAATGATACCCTATCACCTACTGTATGTTGAAATGGGTTATTTTTAACATAAAGAAAATGTATTACTTTTGGTGCATATTTCTAACAGAGAAATTTGTAGGACATATATGTATGTATATGCATAATAAACTAATTATAATATTACTCTAATTCTGTCCTAGGACTATAATACATAATTATGTCAACAGATTGTATTATCTCAATGCCTATATTATTAAGTATATTATTGCTTTAGTATACATTAATATAGCATGCTATTAATAATATCATATGCTAATGATTTATGTACATTATATTATATAAAACGTGATATACTATTACTAATGATGTATATATATATGTTAGAGTATATTATTATATTTTATATTATATATTATATTATATATGGGGCAGAGGGAAAGAGAGAGAGACTCTCAACCAGACTCCACACTGAGCTCAGGGCCCAACGCAGGGCTCAACCCCTGAGATCATGACCTGAGCTGAAACCAAGAGCCAAACCTTAACCCACTGAGGCACCCAGGTGCCCCCCAATTAATAATGTTTTAAAAGTCTTTCAAAATATTGAGAATAGAGCCAGTTAAAAGCATTGGCCACCCTTATGCTTAAGGGTAAAATATTGAACTGTTTCATTAATATTGGCTATAAAAGAAGGGGTTTTCTGTCATTACTCTTATAATTCATTTTTTAGGATTACCTGATCAAAGAAATTAACAGAAAACCTAAATACACGTGTAGTTAGAGGAAGACCCTAATTTGATACTGTTAATGGACATAATTGTCTCTCTGAGAACTCCAGAAAGTGTAATAAAACTATAATTATATGCCTATAATATGTAATATGAACAATTAATCCTATTGGACATAATACATAATCATATAACATAATACATGAGAATATACTAATAGTAATATACTGATATAATATAATATAGTGTATATTAATAGTATACACTAATAATGTAACTATGTTACATAGTATACATGATATATCATAATTGTAAGTATAACATGCAATATGCATACATATTTATTTTATTAGACTCTGTACAGTTTTCAGGATACATAATCACATCCATTACAGTTACCAAGTTAGTTTGAGATGTTTCTATCCCTAGTATCTCAAGAGATTAAAAAAAATAATAATTATGTGGTGAGCATGGAAATGTTTAGTACCTTCGTATAAAAATAAATTTTTATTACAAATATAATATGTA
>PISX010025026.1:0-26916 GCA_004024625.1 Mellivora capensis
TGTATATGGACCACATCTTCCTTATCCATTCGTCCATTGAAGGGCATCTTGGTTCTTTCCACAGTTTGGTGACTGTGGCCATTGCTGCTATGAACATTGGGGTACAGATGGCCCTTCTTTTCACCACATCTGTATCTTTGGGGTAAATACCCAGTATTGCAATTGCAGGGTCATAGGGAACTCTATTTTTACTTTCTTTTTTTTTAAATTTTTTTATTTTTTAAATTTCTTTTCAATGTACCAGAATTCATTCATTATGCACCACACCCAGTGCTCCATGCAATACGTGTCCTCCGTAATATCCACCACCAGGCTCACCCAACTTCCCGCCCCCACCCCCGCCGCCCCTTCAAAATCCTCAGATTGTTTTTCAGAGTCCATAGTCTCTCATGGTTCATGTGCCCCTCCAATTTCCCTCAACTCCCTTCTCCTCTCCATCACTCCATGTCCTCCGTGTTATTTCTTATGCTCCACAAGTAAGTGAAACCATATGAAAATTGACTCTCTCTACTTGACTTATTTCACTCAGCATACTCTCTTCCAGTCCCGTCCATGTTGCTACAAAAGTTGGGTATTCATCCTTTCTGATGGAGGCATAATATTCCATAGTGTATATGGACCACATCTTCCTTATCCATTCATCTGTTGAAGGGCATCTTGGTTCTTTCCACAGTTTGGCGACTGTGGCCATTGCTGCTATAAACATTGGGGTACAGATGGCCCTTCTTTTCACTACATGTGTATCTTTGGGGTAAATACCCAGTAGTGCAATTGTGGGGTCATAGGGAAGCTCTATTTTTAATTTCTTTTTTTTAATTTCTTTTCAGTGTAACAGAATTCATAGTTTTACTTTCTTAAGGAATCTCCACACTGTTCTCCAAAGTGGCTGCACCAACTTGCATTCCCACCAACAGTGTAAGAGGGTT
Source organism: Mellivora capensis (assembly GCA_004024625.1). NCBI lineage: Eukaryota > Metazoa > Chordata > Mammalia > Carnivora > Mustelidae > Mellivora > Mellivora capensis. The sequence continues at coordinate 927 of PISX010025026.1, forward strand.
CCCCTTTCTCCACATCCTCTCCAACACACGTTGTTTCCTGTCTTGCTAATTTTGGCCATTCTAACTGGTGTAAGGTGTAGAACCAGTTTCTTATTATAATCTTCTGGAATAAGTTTTGATTTTAGCTGATAATCAGCCTTATTAGTTTCAAACTACAGGTTCCATTTCACCTTCATTAGGTAGTAATTCAAATTCCAGTGCCTTTCTCAAAATCTTTGCTCTACTAGTTTAGGTCTGTCCCACACATTTGCCTCTCAGGGATTAGCCCAAGTCTTCTATGGTATTTTATAATTTACTCTGATTCCCTATGCCTTAGCTATTCTGGTTTACATCTCTCTCACTCTTTTTTTAAATGTTTTATTCATTTACTTGACAGAGAGAGAGAGAGAGAGAAAGAGAGCAAGTGCACAAACAGGGAGACCAGCAGATGGAGAGGGAGAAGCATGTTCCTCGCTGAGCCTTGGCATTATGACCTAAGCTGAAGGCAGACACTCAGCTGACTGAGCCACCCAGGTGCCCCTACTTCTCTCTTTCTTAAACATTCAAAGATCAGGGATTATTTTGAGAGTTGTGCAAATTCAGACAAAGAATTAGAGAGCACCTTCTTGGTCCGCTCAGAGATGCTCCTGTCATTTTCCAGTCCCAAAGGACTCCTTTTCCTTCTCTTTTTATCTGAAAAGGTGGGGTATCTAATGGCATTTTACCCATTTGGATCATCACTGGCATTGTTTTGCTTCATAATTGAGCTCTGCCCTCGGAACAAAGCTATATGGACATAAAACAAATGAGAAACTGAGTCATACAGTCATATCTCCAACTTTTGACTGTCCTCCAAATTCTGCCTGCCTTTGTTTACTTTTCAGAGTTCTTTTTGTCAACACAAAGAAAATAACTAATATAGATAGATAGATAGATAGATAGATGGATAGATAGGTAGGTAGGTAGGTAGGTAGATTCAAAGACAAAGATTCAAGGGGCACCTGGGTAGCTCAGTGGGTTAAGCCTCTGCCTTTGGCTCAGATCATGATCTCAGGGTCCTGGAATCTAGCCCCATATCATACTCTGCTCAGCAGAGAGCCTGCTTCCCCTCCCCCTCTGCTTGACTCTCTGCCTACTTGTGATCTCTCTGTCAAATAGATAAAATTAAAAAAATCTTTAAAAAAATAGACAAATATTCAAAAACAAAAATTAGTTGAAATGAAAGATGTACAGTTTAAACCATGTGAATATCTAAAAGACATCTGAAATAACTATAGTAATAGGAAACTAATAGACATTAGGATAAAAATTGTTTTATGTTTGAATAATCTTTATTCTTTTGCACATTTATTAATTCAGTCAAACATAGTTATTGAGTGCCTATCATGTGCTAGACACAAAATCCCAGACACACTTATTTCCTAGTCTCAGTACTAACTGTACTCGTAGATTCCTTCAGTGTTACTCACATATCAAGCAAACTTCTAATGCCAAATGGTTCCAGTATTGCTTTACGCATAGTTTTAAATGGACTATCACCAGTTCACCTGGGTCTTTGTTCTATGACTAGGCAGATTCTTTACTTTCACTTTAGCTACTGTCTTTTGTCTGCTTTGAGTCCATCTGCTCTGATAATAATATAATTAAAAATTAAAAATAAGAAAAACAATAATAGTGGTGGTAGCAGCCTACTTACTAATCACTGATAACTGACAATGACACTCTTTTCTCTCGTGAGTTTCAGGGATTCAAATTCTCATAATTATAAGGAATTCAAAATTCAATTACTAATGTCAGAAAACATGAAAGCTATTTGCTATCCTGAATCAAGAACATTTCACAGAATTCTACTGAACATATCTACAGCACTTCCCATGGGGTAACATACTCTTCTTTGGGATTTTACACCAATTTTCACAATAATTTTCCTGTATTATTTTGATTCAAACTTAGCTTACTCTTCATTATTGATCTTTCTGTGAGTATGAAATATCTTATAAAAGGGACTTGAAGTATATTGACTTCTGTGCTGATTATTTTACCCTTTACTGAATATGTCCACATGTATTTAAGGAAGTATCTAAAAACAAAGATATTATTTTTGTCTTATAGTATGATTCTAGGAGGAGATGATTCATGGTAAGTAATTTTCTTGTAAGCCTCTTCACCACTATGATCATTAGTTTGAATGTCTTGTTTTCTCAGGTTTCAAGAATAAAGACACCATTGTTAATGTGGTGGGGGCAGGACGTTAACAGTATTTGATTTGTTATATCATTGGATTATTCAAAAAATTGAACTGGACAAAATTATTTTGCACATGGGCACCCCAGAAATTGGAAGTCTCTCACACCATATATTAAAAAAGTAACTCCAGATAGATTACAGACTTTAATATTCAAAACAAATCTTTAGAAACTTTACTAGAAAATACAGTAAAGAAATATTAGACCCTGACAGCAAAAGCTTTCTTTTTTTATAGCAAAAGCTTTCTTAAACAAGATTCAAAATCCATTGACCTAAAATAAACTGTTATTAATTAGAACCCAAGTTGTTCACCTACAACTCTCTAGAATAAAACCATGTTGGTTCATTTTGAAAGTCTGTGCCCTGTGAGAGAGAGAGAGAATGAGAAAGAAAACAGGCCCAAAATAGAGTCGCTTGTGCCAAGCTTACATCACTAGAGACATAATACTTAACCCAACTGCAGTTTTAGCTTCTTCCAGGAACGTACTCTTTACCAGTAAGTCTGGAATTTCCTGGTCAGCACTAGTGAGCTAAACCACCTGAGAGACTCCTGTCATCCCCCCAAAGGAAGGTCACCTTGTCTGAAACAGTCTACTCTTTGCTAGCATCTTCCTTGTCCTGCCCACTTCTGACTATAAAAGGTTTTGCTCTGTACAGCTCTTTGGAGTTTCCTTTCTATTTGTTAGATGGGATGCTGCCTGACTCATGAATCATTGAATAAAACCAATTATATTTTTTAACATTTACTCAGTTGAATTTTGTGTTTTTAACAGCCTTTTGCACTCTACCCCAAAATGTGTATACCCCTTAACATGAAGGCCTCATTTTGTGACACCGTTAGGCATGCTTTATCTTATTTGTATTGATATATGTGTACCCATTTCCATTAGGATTATGAGCTTATTGAGGTAAGCTCTATACCCCCAGTATCTTTTATATTTTCTGTACATACTAAGTAGTTTATTAAAATTCTACACAGTGACTATTGCAAAGGTGATTTGTTTTTCCCCTCCTACAGATAAACTATACTGGTTTCCATTGTTCATGTCTCCCAATAAGGCATTAGATTCTTTCTTTGGTTAGCAGGCCCTTGTTAAAATGATCTTTCATCTATAGAGCTGTTAGAAAGAAAAATAAAATTTGTACCATAATTTGAGCTACTTAAATAAGTAGTAATGTATAAATAATATAATCTGATTATGAAAGTTTAGTTCTGCAAAATGAAAAAAACATAATTCACATCTTCCAAAAATGTGAGGACTACTAGAAAAAAAAAACAAACTATGTCTTAGAAAATTATTTACAAATCTGGGGCACCTGGGTGGCTCAGTCTGTTGCATGTCTGACTCTTGATTTCAGCTCAGGTCATGATCTCAGAGTTTTGGGATCAAGCCCCATGTTGGGCTCCAAACTCAGCAGGCAGTCTGTTCCAGATTTTCTTCCTCCCTCTCCCTCTGCCCCTTCCCTTGCTCATATTCTAACAAATAAATAAATCTTTAGAAAATTATTTACAAATGAATCACCATTCAACTGTGTCACTGAAACACTGAAGCAGTTGTGCAAAATTTCAAGTTTATAAAATCAATATTAACAGCATGCTTACACATGCACTAGAAAGGAAGCAGAGCTCTCTTGGTTAAAATAGGAATTAGTGCATCAGGATAGGTAGAATACAGGAGACAGTTCCAGTGCTAAGATATATAAATGTTAGTTCATCTCTGTCATTAATGTGCTGTATAAATTAGGCCAGGGAATTCACTGCTCTGAGACTCAACCTTCTCATCTATGAAATAAAGGGATTTGGCAAGATCATTGATTCCTTACCAAGGTGAGCAGGGAAACCATCTAGAGAACTATGTTTTATTTCATTTTATTTTTTTTCTCATCTAAATTTCTTTTTTTAAATTTCATTTCTTTTCAGCGTAACAGAATCCATAGTTTTGTTTTGTTTTTTAATTTTATTTATTTATTTGTCAGACAGAGTGAGCACATGCAGACAGAGTGGCAGGAAGAGGCAGAGGGAGAAGCAGGCTCCCTGCAAGGAGCCCGATGTGGGACTCGATCCCAGGACGCTGGGATCATGACCCGAGCCAAAGGCAGCTACTTAACCAACTGAGCCACCCAGGCGTCCCCAGAATCCATAGTTTTACAACACACCCAGTGCTCCATGCAATGCGTGCCCTCCCTAATACCCCCCACCTGACTCCCCCAACCTCCCACTATGTTTTAATGCAGATTCCTGAGGTTTGTTCCCAGAAGATTCTGATTTAGGAGGTCTGAAGAGGTGTTTAAAATCTGTACATTTTAAGTCCTATCAGTGATTCTGATGAGTACCCGTGTTGAGAACATTTGGATCAGAAATCCAAATTCTCTTTTCGCTCTCTGTTTTTACACATTAGCTCTAATTAACAACTGACATGCTCAGGCTACTTTTGAAAGCCATGACATAAATGGTGTGGAGTTCTTGTTTCCTTTCAGCATGATTGGCAAAATAATAATAATAAAAATAACAGCTACAATTATTGAGTATAGTGTGTAAACACTTCTAAGTACCTTATCAGTATTATCTCACTTAATCAATTCATGAAATCTTTGAATAGATTCTTAGAGAGACAACATATTGTGGTGGTTAAGAACACCAGAATGGAGCTAGAATGGGTTAAATATTTTTTTCTGGACTACTTACTAGTTATGTTCCTTAAACTCTCTTAACTCCAGTGTCCTTCATTCTAAATTAACCACTATGCTGATAATTGAACCTACCTAGTACAATTTTCAAAGTCAAATTAGTTACAGCATATATAAAAATCTTATGATAGTGCCTGACACATAGTAAATGCTATCTAAGTTTTATTATCTATTATTATCTCCATTTTTATGTGTGACAAAGTCAAAAGGTTAATAAAATTACCCAGGGTTATACAGCTATTAGGTGGCAGATCTGATTTAAACCAAGGCAGTCTGACTCCAGAACCTCTATTTTTAGGCTGAAAATTATGCAGTATTTATACATTTTTGTTTTTTTGTGAGATGTGTGAAATATTTAAATAAAATTATATAGATAACAGTTTAATAAGATGGCTACCTATATATACATCCTCTGAATTTTTAAAATCTGTTTTGTCATATCTTCTGTTTTAGCTATTTCTTAGCTTGGGTCTCCCCCACTCTGCCCCCCAGAAAACAGAATAGGATACAAAGATCTTGGGTAAAAGTACTCTATTTCAGGGAAACACTACTAGAGGAAGTACCTCTGAATGAATTGTGTTGAGTTGCATGTTGAGTTGCAAAAAAAAAAAAAAATGACTATCAATGACATACCCATTGAATATATGTCAAATCCCAATTTTGGCAATGTTTAAGTGCAAATATTATAGAAATTTGAGTCATGAAAATATGGTCTCAGTGTTAAGCCCTATATACATCTTAAGTCAGCTTGTATGCTCCCAAATCTGTTCTATTTCCAGGGCTGAACCAGGAATTTGTTGCTTCTTGGTACAAGATTATAAACTATAAATTTCTTGAAATGGGCTCCTAGTGACCATGAGGTCTCAGCCACCACATGCACAGGCACAAAGAATGGTTAAAAATTACTTTTTTTGTTTATTTAACTTCTTTGTATAAATATTCTTCCAGAATTTTCTAAAGTGTGCTCAGTGATTGAATAATTTTAAGAGAAGCTAAATTAAACATAGTAAAATAGGAGGATTTGCCTTAGGATTTCTTGTACTCTTAAAACATAGTGCATTGTGAATATACATGAAAGAATGTTCATAGCAGCAATGCCCACAAATAGCTAAACTGTGGAAGGAGCCAAGATGTCCTTCAACAGATGAATGGATAAACAAGATGTGTGGTTCATAGATACAATGGAATATTACTCAGCTATCAGAAAGGATGAGTACCCACCATTTGCATTAACATGGATGGAACTAGAGGGGATTATGCCAAGTGAAGTAAGTCAAGCAGAGAAAGACAATTATCATATGGTTTCACTCATATGTGGAACACAAACAGTAGCACAGAGGATCATAGGGGAAGGGAGGGAAAACTGAATGGGAAGAAATCAGAGAGGGAGACAAACTGTGAGAGACTCTTGACTCTGGGGAAACAAACAGGGTTGTGGAAAGGGAGGTGGGTGGGGGGATGGGGTAACTGAGGGATGGTCATTAAGGAGGGCATGTGATGTGATGAGCACTGGGTGTTATACACAACTAACGAATCACTGAACACTTAAAAAATAAAAAAAAAAAAGAAATTTAAGTATACAGCCTTTCCCAAATGTATCTGGCCATGGGGACTTTCTTTTTTTACTTACTATAATTTTGTGGAACACTAGAGGCAACTAATGTTCTATAAAATATACTTTGAGAAATGCTGACTTATTTTATTGTGACAATCAAATAAAATAATATAAGTCAATATTATTAAATTAATATGCCATTTAAAATGCTTTTTAAAATACTGAATGAGTCACATATAATTCAAGAAAGAATGAATTACAGTGTGCCTCAAAGTGTAGTCATTGATCATCACTGAATTATGTACTCATTTAAAACTTATTTTCCTATGTCCCACCTTTAGAGTTTGAAGCCTAGAAATCTGAATGGTTTTTCAGCTGCTTAAACAATTAATTTAAATATCAAAGTTTTAGAAACATTGAGTTATTTTATACAAGTTCTATGAAGTTCAGAGATTTTAAAATATTTAAAAATACATATATCCCTCACTTTTCAAAAGTTTGGCTTATGTCACCTCTCTTTAATGAAAGGCTTATATTAGTATCGCCAAACTCCTTCCCCCAGGAACTATACACAGCATCTCAGGATCAAGGTGCCAGAGCTCTAAACTGTGTCTGTGAGCATCTGTGCTTTATCTTGATTTATCTTGTGCATCTGTTAGCAAGATGTGTCCTGAGGTATCAGAAAACAGTAGAGGGTTTTGGGGGGAGGGAGTCTGAGAATATTCAAAAGTTTTTTCATATAAATTAATGGCAATTGCTTTTTTGTTTTTTACCATTTCTGCTTATGAAAAGTTTCATAGGAACATTCCACTTTCAGATAGTGGGGGAAATCTGTGTGTAAGAGTGTGTGTGTGTGGACACACACATATATATTTATCCTAGAGAAAATATGATTAGGAAGTCTAGTTGTGTCAGAAACTTGCCATGAAGACGCTCAAGGGAAAAAACATAACTTGTAAGGACACCTTGGGTTTGTCTCATAGAAGCCAAGAACAATAAAGTGGCCAGACCCTAGCCACAGCTGTAACTCAGGCTATTAATGCTATCAAAATGTTCAGTCTCTTTTCCCTGCTGGAGTCTCACTGCTTCATTCTCTGCCATGGGGATGACTTCCCTTTGGTTCTGAGGCTACATGGTATACAGACCCATGGAATAAAAAAGGATAAACTTGACAGTCTCAATTTTAAATCTAAATTATCTGATGCAGACCTCTGATTGGCACACCTCAGGTAAAATGACTGCACTTCTGGATGAATTGTGTTGAGTTGCATGGAGAACAAATGAAGAAACATTGGTCAAATGTGATACCCACTTTTGGTAGCATAAGCTGGCCAAGGATATAATTATATGCTACTAATATGGCAGCCTCTGTCATGACTCTAGAGTATGAGGAAGTTTTCATAAGAATGCAATTTCCATTACTTGAAGGGGATCTGCACAGACCAATGGAAAAGCCCAATATGCAAAATAAAAGAGAAAAACTCCTCAATCTATCCCATATCCCCTCCTCATGGTGGCCACTGAGATGGCTTCACAGAATCTCTAGAGCTTACAAAGTATAGCCTAAAACTTATACAGTGAAAGACAATTCACTGGAGAATCAAAGTTGAGTTTAAGTTCAAAGTATTGTGAGTTTGAACAAGTCATTTCAATTTTCTGATGCTCTATAACACAAAGGTAAGGAATGCCCTTAGGGTTGTGTGTGAATCCAGTGAAATAAAAATAAGGTTATGGATGTGAACTACTTTAAAAGCTGGATATAATTATTGCACTCTTCAGACATAGTTCCAATGCAATCCCTACCAAAATTCCAATGACATTTTTTTCCTGGAATACAAAAATCCATCCTAAAATTTGTATGGAACCACAAAGGACCTGAATAGCCAAAGCAATCCTGAGAAAGAAGAACAAAACTGGAGGCATCATACTTCCTGATTTCAAACTATACTACAAACCTATAGTAAAACAGTATGGTACTAGCATTAAAAAAAACAACAACACATAGACTAATAGAACAGAACTGACAGCACAGAAATAAGGCTACACATATATGGTCAATTATTCTTTGATTAGGATTCCAAGAAACTCAGTGGGGAAAAGATAGTGTCTTCAATAAATTCTGATGTACAAACTGTATATCTATGGGCAAAATAATGAAACTTGATCTCTACCTTATACCACTCACAAAAATTAACTCACAATAGATTAAAGGCTTAAATGTAAAACCTGAAAAAATAAAAGTCTTAGAAAAAGTATTGGGAAAATGTTTCTTTGCATTAGTCTTGGCAACAATTTTTTAAATATAATACCAAAAGCATGGGCAACAGGCAAAAATCAACAAGTAGGACTATATCAAATTAAAAATCTTCTGCACAGCTAAAGAAACAATCAACAGAATGAAGAAAGAGGCAACCTACATAATGGAAGAAAATATTTGTAAACAACTTATGTGATAAAGGGTTAATATCCAAAATATAAGGAACTCATACAACTCAACAGCAAAAATAATTATAATCCAATAAAAATTGGGCAAAGGATAAGTAAATAATCTTTTAAAAATTGGGCAAAGGACTTGGATAGCCATTTTTCCTGAAAAGACATAAAAATGGCCAACATGTAAGTGAACAGGTGCTCAACATCACTAATAATCAGGGAAATGTAAATGAAAACCACAATGAGCTATTGTTTCACTCCTGTCAGAATGACTATTCTCAAAAAGACAAGTGCTAGTCAGGATGTAGAGGAGAGGAAATCCTTGTGCACTGTGGTGGGCATGTAAATTGCTGCAGCCACTTTAGAAAACAGTATGGAAGTTTTTCAACAAATTCAAACAGAATTACCATAATATCCAGAAATCCCACTTCTGAGTGTATATCTGAAGGAGATAAAATCACTATCTAAAAGAGATATCTAGGGGCGCCTGGGTGGCTCAGTGGGTTAAGCCTCTGCCTTCGGCTCAGGTCATGATCTCAGGGTCCTGGGATCGAGTCCCACATTGGGCTCTCTGCTCAGTAGGAAGCCTGCTTCCCCCTCTCCCTCTGCCTGCCTCTCCGCTTACTTGTGATCTCTCTCTCTCTCTGTCAAATACATTTTTAAAAATTTTTAAAAATAAATAAATAAATAAATAAAAGAGATAGCTACACTCCCATGTTCATTGCAGCATTATCTACAATAGCCTGGGATCGAGCCCCACATCGGGCTCTCTGCTCAGTAGGGAGCCTGCTTCCCCCGCTCCCTCTGCCTGCCTCTCTGCTTACTTATGATCTCTCTCTCTCTGTCAAATAAATTGAAAAAAAATCTTTAAACAAATAAATAAATAAAAGAGATATCTACACTCCCATGTTCATTGCAGCATTATCCACAATAGCCAAAACATGGAAACAATCTAAGTGTTTGTTGGCAGATGAATGGATAAAGAAGATATCATACATATACATATAAAATGGAATATTATTCAGCCATTAAAAAAGAAGGAAACCCTGTCATTGTGACAACATGGATGAAGCTTCAGGTCTTACGCTAAATGAAATAAATCAGAAAAAGATGGTATGATCTCACTTATATGTGCAAACTAAAAAATACCAAACTCAGAAACAGAGAGTAGATTGGTGGTTGCTAAGGATTGTGGGTTTTGAGAAATGGGTAAAGGTAGTCAAAGGTACAAAGTTCCAGTTATAAAATGAATAAGTTCTGGGGACGTCATGTACAGTAAGGTGATCATGGTAAAAATATTGTTTTGTGAGAGAAAGACAAATACCATATGATTTCACTCATATGTGGAATTCAAGAAAACAAGCAAAGGAGAGAGAGAGAGAAACCAAGAATCAGATTCTCTTAACTAGAGAAAAAACTGTCACCAGAGGGGAGGAGGGTGGGAAATTGTTAAAATGGGTGACGGAGATTAAGGAGTGTACTTGCTGTGATGAGCACCAGGTGTTGTATGGAAATATTGAATCAGTAAATTGTACACCTGAAACTAACATTACGCTCCTTGTATGCTAAATTGAACTTAAATAAAAACTTTAAAAAAATAACAAAAAACAATACTGTATTGTATACTTGAAAGTTGCTAAGAGAATAAATCTTAAAAGTTCTCATCGTTCTCTCTCTCTCTCTCTCTCTCTCACACACACACACACACACACACAATGGTAACTATCTGAGGTGATGGTTGTGATAACAGTATGGTAATCATTTCACAGTATATGTGTATATCAAATCATCACCTACACAATGTTTAATAAAAAAAATACCTAAACAATAATTTCAGATGTTTAGCCAGAGAACTCTCCAGAAACCTTGATGAGATCTTTTAATCGCCCAGTCTGTGGGCTGAAATGTCAATTTCCACTAGTCTCATGAGATAATAGATGACATGAACAGTGGAATGGTAGATTGCTCAAATAGGTAAGGGCTATTTTTTTAAGGAATATTTTAAAAAGGAATGATTTTGCAGGTGCCTGTGATGATCTTTCTGATGGGTGAATTTGGCTAAGACACAGTCCCCAGCTATTCAAACAAACACTAATCTAGGCATGGCTGGGAAGGGATTTTGCAGATATAATTAAAGCCTCTAAAGAGTTGGCTTTAAGAGAAATTATTCTGGTTTGGATGGGCCTGACTAGATAATTTGTTAAGGCCTCAAAAGCAGGGCTGAGGCTTCCTGGAGAGTGAAGAAATTGTACCTGGGTCAAGACCATTGCCCACAGTCACATAAGCCAATTCCTTGTCTGTGTGTGTGTGTGTGTGGGGGGGGGTGTTCTGTTTATCTCCATATCCTACAAGTTATATTTCTGTTGTTGAATCCGGACTGACATGTACATATGTGCATGCCCCCCACCAACACTGCAATTCCTCCACAAGTTGTCTGCATACCATCTCTCTCCTTTTTAAAAAAAAGTTTATTTAAGAGACAAAGAGGGAGAGAGAGAGAGAGAGAATGGAAGCATGAACGGGGGGAGGGGCAGAGGGAGAAGCATACTCCAGGCTGAGCAAGGAGCCCCATGCGGGGCTTGATCCCTGGACTCCAGGATAATGACTTGAGTGGAAGGCAGATTCGTAACCAATTGACCCACCCAGGCATCAGCATCCCATCTCTCTTTACCCATTAAGGGCTTTGCTCCACTGTCTCTCCTTTATCTTCCATTCTCCATACCTCTCTACTGGATTAACTTCATTAACTTTAACACTTCCCAGTATCTCTTGGGATCTCCATTTCCTGAATCTCTGATCCTTTCTCCTTCCTTCTGATTAGAGTACTGATTTTTAAAAAAATAAAAATATTCATACATGGTGTTCTAACTTCTTCACCTGCTATTCATTTTTAAACCCATTACATTATGGTTATGTTCTCCCACGAATCCTCTGAAACTTTCATTTCCAATTATCTCTGTTTTGCCAAATCCAGTAGAGTAATTATTTTTAATGTTACCTGATATATCACATAGATGACCACTCAGTTCTTGAACCTCCTGATATTCTTTCATTGTTTTAGTGACAATATAGTGTCTGTTTTTCTTTATTTTTAGCCTACTGCCCTGACTTTGTCTTTCTCACCATTATATGTTTCAATTTCTTTAAAACATTATGTTGGACTCTTATCTTCTCCTTTTCTACACTTTCCCTTAGTAATCTCATGCCATCTAATGTTGATAACTCCATAATTTATGTCTAAGTTCTTGTGAGGTAGAGACTTGCATATTTAATTTCCTGGTTGATAACTGTTCTTGGAGGTCTCATGGGTATTTTCAAACCTAATATTACCCAAACTGAGTTCTTCTGAATCCTCCTTAATCCCTGCATCCAACCTGCAATTAGTCTCAGACCAGCCTTCTGTAACATTCTCCCTAGATTTAATCTTTGTACCATCCAAGCCCGTAATAAACATTTATGAAATTATTTTACTATAATTACTTGCACAACCATAAAGCAAGAGAAGGTCCAATGAAGGATAGTGAAGGAAGATTCCTATACCTTAATATAATTCTCACTTTACCTGCATAGTATTATTTATAGTTACATGTATCCAGGAGGTACTTAAGAGACTTGATAAATCAAACCTCAGTCTGAGAGAATGCCATGTTACCACATACATTTTGGAAGAATCTGTTAGCTTCCATATTTCTTGCCATCAAAGGAACTCTACAAACACTAATTATGTTTATTGTCATGTTTTCTGTTAGCCATGTGACTGCCTCATCACAAGTGCAAACAAAGCCCTATAAGTTCTATGCATAGAATATTCAATCTTACTATCTCTCTAGTTACCCTCTACTCTTATATTGCAGTCCTATCACCGCAATCACTCACCTGGACAATAGCTGCCTCTCAAATGAATTTCCCACTACCATTCTTGTCCCACTTAATCAAATCCTCTAAAGAGATAACCTTCACAGGGTGGCTGAGTGGCTCAGTGGGTTAAGCCTCTGCCCTCCACTCAGGTCATGGTCTCAGGGTCCTGGGATCGAGTCCCCTATTGGGCTCTCTGCTCAGTGGAGAGCCTGCTTCCCCCCTCTCTCTGCCTGCCTCTCTGCCTACTTGTGATCTCTCCCTCTCTCTGTCAAATAAATAAAATCTTAAACAAAGAGAGATAGTGTTCAATGAACGCAAATCATACCTTACTACTCACCTTAACATCTTCCAATGGCTTCCTATTGGGCTTTGGACAAAATCTACAATCCTTAGCTTTGCCTATAATACTTTGCTGGTATGGTTCTTATCTTCTTCACATACATTCATGTTACTCTTCTCATTTTCAAAAGGTTCAGTACAATTCAGTCACATAGGGATTTTTTTTTTAACTAAAAAACTACAAACTGCTCAAGTTCTTTCTTCTTTTGTATTCACAAATGCCATTCACTGGAGCTTAGCATAGTCTCTCCATATTTTTGCTTAACTAACATAGATTCATATAAATGAGGCCCTCTATCATGTCATATTCATGCACTTTACTTTCTCTTTTTGGCAATTAAAACAATTCTTATATATTCGTAAGTCTTTATCACTAAACTATAATCTTCATGAGTGTATGGTCTTGTGTATATAGGGTTAATGCTGAAATATAATGAATTAATGACATAATCCCATAAAGTAACCTAAACATTGTCTTCCAGGGACAGTTGTGCTATAAGTATTTACATTTTGACCCCAGTTTATCAGTACTTGGCATCATACTGGGCTGCTTTGCGAATAGGTTAAGTTATAAGTAGCATGATACAGTCTATTTAGTATTTAAAGTGGCTCATGTAGGCTTAGGTAGCACACAAGTAGCCTCTCCTATTTACACCATACCTTATACTAGTTATTATTTTGTGTGTCAAGATATGAAAATGTTTGAGAAGAACTGCAATAAATCATTTGCACTAAATCAATACTACTGATGGTTTGTGTTTTTTCATACAAACATACATTCATCCTTTACAAAATATAATTTTTTCTTGCTACTCCCTTGAGACTCTTCAGTTATTTCCCAAGTTCTCTTGGGATACAATACATCTTCATTTCCATGAGGCAGTATAGTGTTCCTCAAACCTACCTGCTTGTGTATCAGAAACACCTTATGTTTCTAAGGCTATAAAAATACAGTTTCCTGGAAATTCCCAGTGATTTAGTAAGTTTCTGGTGGTTTTGGGAAAAACAAATGTACTTATTTCCACTCCTGATTCTGTTTTCCCTATAGAGGGATGTATCATAGTGTAACCCACTCAGCCTTTCTGTACCTCTTACTTAGTTACTAATGAGTGAGTCAGGCAGGGGAACTGAACATGGATAGCCCTGTCCCTTCTTATCCAGTCTCTCTGGGGAATGAACTGTCTACAGGGAGCACTTAATCTCATCTGCTCTTCTTATACTGTAAATCTGAAAGGGGCTGTTCCTCTTCCTGTAGGGAAATCTTCCCTGCCTACTGCTATGACTGAGTGGGGAGACAATTCTGCCTACTTCTGGAATTCAGTATAAGTCTGCTTCTTTTCAGATATAAGCTACATTATCTAATAATAACTTTTTTAATAACAAAGGTGATATTTTATAGTTTTATCTATTTATTTGTCAGAGATAGAGAGAGAAGGAGAGAGAGAGAGAGAGAGCAAGAGCGAGCACAAACAGGGGGAGTGACAGGCAGAGGGAGAGGGAGAAGCAGGCTCTCCACTTATCAGGGAGCCCAAGACAAGGCTCATCGCAAGACCCTGGGATCATGACCTGAGCCTAAGGCAGACACTTAACCAACTGAGCCACCCAGGTGTCCCAACAAAGGTGATATTTTGTTCTCTATCTGTGGATTCTTTGTCTTGCCTCTTAACTGGCTCAGAAGTTGGACAGCACAGAAGGTATTATTTATCCCCTCTTGGGGGGGGCACTAAAAGTTAAAGACTTCGAATAGTATTTTTAAAGTAATTTTTCATATCATTATAATGATCACTGTATTTTGAAATCTTGAGTATAATTGGGTTATTTGCTCAGCCCTTCTTTTCTGGGAATTACCTACTTGACTAAGAGGGATGGCCTTCTAGCAACCACATATTTGTTGTTTGTCATCATATTTAGAGCCATAGTAGATTGATGTGGGACAGCAGGGGGAGGGGGGAGAGAATATGGAAATCACATTACAAAAATTAAAATTAGTGTGTACAAAGTTTTGGGCTCTAAAATTTATGATATTTTCATGGAATGATAAACAACTATCTATTGATGGAATTTGGGGTACATGAGAAGCATTGAGAGATACAAATGTAGAAAGAATGTGGAAGGTCTTAGTCCATGCTTAGTATGGAATTTTTCCTGAATCATGTAGGTTTCTTCAAAGGAATTTTTATCATGAGAGTGGTACTCTTACACTGATGTGTATCAAAAAAATTGGAAGACCCTGAGATAAGAGGTAGACGCTATTTCAGAGACCAGTGCAATTGTTCAAGCCTGAGTTCATAAATGGTAGTAGAAAAAGGAAGAGAAGGTCAATTCATAAGATCTTTAGAAGGTAAACAATTGAGGTACCCTGTGATAAACAAAGCCATACATTCATTTATTCAACAAACATGCCGATTGCATGTTAGATAGTCACAAAATATTAGAATTCAAAGGGACCTCAGATCATTTAGTTCAAGGACTTCATTACCAACCTGAGCAAAGGGAGGCCAAGAAAATTCCCAAGACAATTAATAAATTAGTGAAGAACTGAACTTATAATATCTCCTATTTATTAGTGAAATGGTTTTTTCCCCTCTAAAACAGATCAGAATTTATAGCAAGAATATTGCACATTTTAAAATGAGGGAAATTACATCTTCTACCGGTTAGCTCTAAAGAATTCTGAAACATGTAAATATAAACAACTTTCCCATTTTCTCTTTACTAATTAAAGGGAAAAATCTCCCTACCTCATTAAACTTGTAAAGGACAGCAACTATAGAAGATTTATGAAGGCATTTGGAAGGACATATGCTTGGAGAGTCTATCCAAAGCATAATATGAATAGAAATGAGGAAAAAAATGAATGAAAGTCATATTAGTAAGTATAAAATGCATGCTGCTTAAATCTCACATTCAGATGTCCTTGATCCCAAATTGAAAAGATAAAAATGCTGGCATTTCTCATAATTGTTGTGCAGATAAAATGAGAGCATGCATAAAGCATATATTCCACACCTGGTTTACTTTAGCAACTCAATAAAAGGAAGCTATTGTTACTGTTGATGGTTTCATTATTATTATTTGCACATAATCAGGCAAACATTATTCACAATAGAAAATGATTTTTATGATTTCTGGATTTGTTAGCATCTGTGAATCCTTCACAATGATTTAGCTAAAGTTCAGTCCAATTCAGTAGTTATTGATTACAAACTATATACTAACCACTCTTCAAGGCACTGGAATTAAAAAAAAATTACTTCTTGTTTTAAAGTAAGTCCTAGTCAATTGGGAAACGTAGTCATATGAAACAGGTTATTTCAATACAAGATATACGTGCAAGGATAGGTACACTATGGGAGCAGAGGAGATTGTTAATAAACCTGCCTAAATTTGTAAAAGGAGGCTTTTTAAGATGAGGTGATATTCATGCCATATCTTTAGAGATGATCAGACATTATCCAGGCAGAAAGAAATCACAAATAGATGGAATAACAATAGCAAAAGCATAAAGGCATGATGCATTATAGTACATTTTAGAAATTGTAAAGGAAAACACTGAAGTGTGGGATAGAGTGAACACACACATATATCCATTCCATATACATACTAGATATATATATAAAATCTTCGTGATCATATATTATGTACACACACACACACACACACACACATACATATGGAGAGAGAGAGATAAAATCCCAACTTATTCCAGGGTTTTCCCTTAATTGTAGTGTATGTGTGTGTGTGTGTGTATATATATATATAAAATATAAATGTAAATAAATACAAATATATAAATGGGGCATTATATATTTATATTTACATAAATATATAAAATATATGATATATAAAAATATATAAGTGAATACTAAAAACACTTTTGTACAAAAAAAGATAATATAAGTGAAGTAGACAAATTCCTATAAAGATACAAACTACCAAAACTGAGTACATATGAAATAGAAAATTTGAATAGACTTTTAATAATATATATTTGTGTGTATACCCTGGCCCCAAACCACCCTGTTAGTATCCATACCTTGACACCGAAGCCACTGTGCTACAGCAAACATGCCTACATACTACACCCCAGAGCTGTGCTGACGTCCATGCCTATTCTCCAGACCCTGACTCCATGGCCACTCCACACGCCTCCGAACCTAGGATGCCTGAGTCACAGCTGCAGTGGTGTCTCCCAACTTTGGAGCCACTGCTGCTCCATGAACACTTGCATTCTGGACACCGTCCTACAGCCACGCAACGAGTTCCTGTGTCTTGTACACCACTAGCAAGGCTACAATGGGGGGATGAATCCCAGACACTGACAGCACAGTTACTCTGAACTCCAGAGCCACAATCTCTCCAAATGTGCCCATGCTCTAGACCCTGAGGTTCTGTGGCCCCTTTCAAAGGTGCCTGTACATCAGACACTGGTGCCACTGCCACCAAAAGTGCACCACAACCTGGTGAGTGTGCCAAGAGAGATCCCCTCAGCCACAACATCCCCTATAGGGAAAAAAGAATAGGACCCTAGCAGCTTGTGCTATTGAAGATTTCAACAGCCCAAACTGTCTCTGGGGACACCCACAGCCCTGGTAGTAGAGAACCCCTGCAATTTTCATGATGCTGACATCAGCTGATGGAGCTGTGTGGAAACTGTGATGCTGTGCCCCTTCCTAGAGCAAGAACCAGCACATACCATCAAGTGGCCCCTCAAGTCTACATATGAAGATTACCTTCTCCAAAACCAGTCAGTAAACTGTTAAAATGTCCATACTTTCCCAAACAATTGACTAATTTAATACAATCTCTATCAAACGTCCAATGACATTTTCACAAAAGTAGAAGAATCAATCTTAAAATTCGTATCCAACTACGAAAGACCCAAAATAGCCAGAGCAACTTTGAACAAGAACAAAGCTGGAGGCATCACACTTCCTGATTTCCAACTGCCCTGTAAAACTATAACATCAAAACAGTATGGTACTGGCATAATAACAGGCACAGAGATCAGTGGAACAGAAGGGAGAGCCCAGAAATCAATCCATGCAAATATATTCAACTGATTTTTGACAAAGTCACCAAGAATAAACAGTGAAAAAAGAATAGTCTCTTCAAGAAATAGTGTTGGAAAAAAAAATAGTGTTGGTAAAACTATGTCCATATACCAAACAATGAGATTGGATCTATATCTTACACCATACACAAAAATCAACTAAAAATGGATTAAATACTTAAATGTAAGACCTAAAATTATAAAACCCCTGGAAGAAAATAGGAAAAAACCTTCTTGTCATAGGTCGTGGCAATGATTTTTTAGATATGGCAGAAAAAGCACAGGCAAGAGAAGCTAAAATAAAGTAGAACTACATTATACTAATATGTTTATACAAAACAAAGGAAATAATCATCAAAATGGAAAGGTAACCTATGGAATGGGAGAAAATATTTGTACACCATATAACCAACAATCAGTTAATATCCAAAATATATAAGGAATTTAATAATCATCAATGATAAAACCAACACAAGTAACCTGATTTTAAAAAGGGAAAACGATGTGAACAGACATTTTTCTAAAGAAGACATACAAATGACCAAATAGTACTTGAAAATGTACTCAACATCACTAATCAATAGGGAAATGCAAATCGAAAGGACAATGGGATATCACCTCATACCTGTTAGGATGGCCATTATAGAGAAAGACAGAGAGAGAGATAACAAGTTTTGCCAAGGATCTAGAGAAAAGGGAAACCTTGTACACATTTGGTGAGATGTAAATTGTTCCAGCCATTATGGAAAACAGTATGGAGATTCCCCCCAAAATTAAAAATAGAACCACCATATGATCTACCCTTCACACTTCTGGGTATATATCCAAAGGAAATGAAATCAGTATCTCAAAGAGAAATCTTCAATGCCATGTTCATAGCAGTATCACTCACTGTACTCAAGACATGGAAACAACCTAAGAGTTCAACAACAGATGAATGGATAGAGCCATAGTGTGCATATACAGTGAAATATTATTCAGCCTTAAAAAGGAAGGAAATTCTGCCATTTGACAACATGGATGAACTTGGGAGATATGCTATGTGGAATAAGAGAGATATGGAAAGAAAAATACTATATGACCTAACTCATATTTCAAATATTAAAAAAATTGAACTTCTAGAAGCAGAATAGAATGGTGCCTGCTAGGCGCTGGAGGGTGTGGGGGGAAGAGGAGACATTAGTCAAAGGGTACAAGCTTTCATTTATAACGTGAATAAGTTCTGGAGACCTAATGTATAACATAGTGACTCTAGCTAATAATAATGTACTGTATACCTGAAATTTGCTAAGATAATAAATCTCAAGTGTTCCTGCCACAAATAAGTAACTATGTGAGATGATGGATTTGTTAATTCACTTGATTATAGTAATTATTTCACAAGGTATTCATATAATAAGACATCACATCATATACCTTAAATATATACAATTTTTAAATAATTCTTCAATAAAACTAGACAAAAATGCTAATTGTTGGTAAGAATAATGAAATTTGTGGCATTTTAACTTACTCTGGTTCCTTCTTCTGCTCTCTATACCAGTAGTAGCCATGAAAATAATAGAGCACTTTCCAGGTTTTGGTACCCCATACAGGAAGGAGAACAGATCTCATTCATAATAATTATATTTAATTATTTGTTCTGACCTGTCTGGTGATTCCTTGGAAGATCTGCTCAAAAGGCTTATCTTTATTTCACCTGCCTGGGAACTGGCCTGCTGCCTTTTTTTTTCCTTGAAAGTGAACAATCTTTATTTTAGGTTTATCATTAGTGAATATAATCTCAAACTTTGTGGTAGTCTTCTCTCATAAGAAAAAAAATGAAGTTAATGTAATGGCCTTTAAAAAGTAGCTTTTAAAGCTACTTCCCAGAACATATTTGTTGTATACATTTACAGGTTAACATCTTAGGTTGCTTCTGCCTAAGGTAATAATATTTGTGGCAATCAGTACAGTAGCAATATACTTTGGGAGGAAAGGGTAGGGAATGAGATGTTCCCGAAGGCTTTGAAAACATCAAATATATTCCTGGGAATCAAGAGGGCCACATGCTCAGAGCTGTGCACATATTCAGGGAAGACCTAAGAAGGCCCTATGCTTTCCCAGAAGGAAGTGAGACTACATATGTGCCTAAAGAAACCATTGTAAAAAAAGAAAAGAAAAGAAAAGAAAACCAGTGTATACCACAAATGATATAACTGGCAAAACTATCTTTTAAAAATGAAGAAATCCCAGGGTAGAAAAAGAAGAAAAGAAACAAGATGGGATTGGGAGGGAGAGAAACCATAAGTGACTCTTAATCTCACAAAACAAACTGAGGGTTGCTGGGGGAAGGGGGTCGGGAAAGGGGGGTGGGGTAATGGACATTGGGGAGGGTATGTGCTATGGTTAGTGCTGTGAAGTGTGTAAACCTGGCGATTCACAGACATGTACCCCTGGGGATAAAAATATGTTTATAAAAAAATTAAAAATTAAAAAAAATTAAAAATGAAGAAATCAAGACACTGCGAGGTTAACACGCACACACACACAAGCATGTCATTACCAGGCCTGCCTACAACAAATACTAAAAGCAGTCTTCAGCCTAAAATGAGAGGATACTTCACAATAACTTGATCCTACATAAAGAAATAAAGAACACCAGGAAAGGTAACTATTTGGGTAACTACACTTTTTTTTAATATTCAAGGATTTATTGTTTGTAACACCTAGTTCTCATTGCAACACATACCCTCCTTAATATCCATCACCTTCTTACCCCCTCCCCATACCCCGCCGTCCCTTCTTTAACTCTCAGTTTGATTCCTGGAGTCAAGAGCCTCTCATGGTTTGTCTCGCTTTCTGATTTCTCTCCATTCAGTTTTTCCTCCATTGCCTTATGGTTTTCAGTGCTGTTCCCTATGTTCTACATATGAGTGAATCCATATTATAATAGTCTTTCTCTGCTTGACTTGTTTCATTTAACATAATCCCTTTCAGCTCCATCTCTGTTGATGGAAACAGTAGGTATTCATCCTTTCTGAGGTCACAGTAATGTTCCATTGTATATATGAACCACATCTTTATCCATTCCTCTGTTGAAAAGAATCTTGGGTCTTTCCACAGTTTGGCTACTGTGGACATTGCTGCTATGTCTGGCACCCATTCTATCCTGGGCACTCTGCATGATCAAGACACAGTTCCTATTGAACAGGGGACTCTGTCACTGCTCAGGTCAGGAAGAGACCTGTGTAGAACCCAGTTGTGCCCTTCAGTGGGGTGGGGTGCCCTTCAGATAGAGGATCTGAAAGTACAGGCAAAGTTGAGGGACCTGGGATTCCAACCCAGTTCAGGGCCAACATGGAGTTTTCTCCTCAGATAATCATTCTGGGCACAGAGAGATGTATCAGTTGTGGTGAAAGGCAATTTCCAGGTGATAAGTCCAATTTTGCAGTCTCTGCTGTATCACTTTTTGGTAGCAGGTTTACAGAAGCTCCATGACCCCATGGCTTATCATCCCATATATTCCCTCTGATTGACCTCTGCACATCTCCTACCTTGCAGAAATTGGTCACTCTTCATAGAGTTGCAATAATTCTTTTCTTTGATCTCTGGCTGAGTCCACTGGTGTTCAGGATGATTTGAGAGCTATCTAGCTGAATTCCAGGGACTAGATGAAACAAGGGTCCCCTACTCTTCCACCATCTTCCATCCTCTCTGAAAGACTCTATTCTTTTTTTTTTTAACATTTTTAAAATTTATTTATTTGTCAGAGAGAGGGGGAGAGAGAGCGAGTGAGCACAGGCAGACAGAGTGGCAGGCAGAGGCAGAGGGAGAAGCAGGCTCCCCGCCGAGCAAGGAGCCCGATGTGGGACTCGATCCCAGGACGCTGGGATCATGACCTGAGCCGAAGGCAGCCGCTTAACCAACTGAGCCACCCAGGCGTCCCAGACAAACTCTATTCTTAATCCATTTTCCACATCATGCAGGAAGTAGGAACTGAACCAAGCTCCACTGACCAGAGCAGGACAGTTAAGCCCCATGTCCCAGGTGGCTGAGTAGGGCCTATGGAGATAAACAGACGAAGTAAGAAATTCCATGGTGGCCTGAACCCATACCCTGTGAAACTCAGTGAGCACACAGTCCCCTGAGGTGGGGGGTGCTCCCCAAGATGCAGCTGCAGCTGCAGCAGGTCCATGTGGAGACCAGGCAACTGCAGGTGGAACAGCTCCCAGCCCAACTGATAGTGACTACACTTTTTAAAATATAAACTGTTTTTGGGGCACCCGGATGGTTCAGCGGGTTAAGCCTCTGCCTTCAGCTCAGGTCATGATCTCAGGGTCCTGGGATCCAGCCGAACATCATCAACATCATCGGGCTCTCTGCTCAGCGGGGAGCCTGCTTCCCCGCCTCCCTCTCTGCCTGCCTCTCTGCCTGCTTGTGATCTCTCTCTGTCAAATAAATAAATAAAATTTTTAAAAAAGATAAATCATTTTTGATACCATGAGTTAATGAGGTTCAAACCAGCAGAAAATTTAAAGCTTGTTTTTCAGAGAACGGTTTTCCCCTAATCAGCTACTGTATCTTTTCAGAACTCACAAATCCACAAGCTGTCTCTGCCAAAGCCTAGAGTCCAGGTCAACTGATATAGTTCTGGGCTATGAACACGCAAAGCCTTGCATTCCTTACCCAAGATAACAGGCCAGCACCCCATCCAGTTTATAACTACTCACAGAGCCTGCCCATAGACCATTCTTCTCCTAAAAGAACCTCCTGATCAGGGGCTGAATTTTGCCTCCTTCTGTTGTCAAGACCACCAGAAAATGAAGAGGTGATGTACATTACATATGTTTGCTCGATGTGCCTGCTACAACTTTCCTCACGAATAGTCATAAGCTTCCTTACCCTTTTCATCAATATGTATGTAATCTCAGCCCCTAGGATTATAAAAAACTTGTTCTCTCTCCCCCCCTTCAGGGAGGCAGATTTGAGGCTTGCATTCCATTTCCTCCTTTGGCCAGCTCTCAAGTAAACCCTTTCCTTGCTGAATACCTGATGTCTCAGTGATTGGCTTTGCTGTGCATCAGACAGATGGACTTGGGTTCGGTTACATTTTTTTTTGTCAATCCTCTTTTATTGTTTGATTTAAAAGATAAATTTACATGAACCAATAATTATAAATCTAAGTTCTTGGGTATACAATGTATAAAGATGCAATCTGTGATAATAACAGCATCATGACAGTGGCGAATGGATACATAAGAGCACACATTTTTATACTATTGAAGGTAAGTTGGTATTAATATGTTCTAGGTTGTTACACATTTAAGATGTTATTTGTAACCCCTCAGGTAACCACTAAATAAAGAACTCAAAATATAGGAAAAAAAGTAACAAGTTAATTAAAATAATACACAAGAAAATATTGATTTAATAAAAGAAATTACACAGTAATAGAGGAATTGAACCAAAAAAAAGGCATAGACATATAGAAAACAAAGACCAAAATGGCAGAAGTAAATTCTTCCTTATTGACAATTGCTTTAAATACAAATGGATCAAACTCTCCATTTAAAAGGGAGAGATTCAAACAAGAGATTAGAAAACATGATCCAACTCTATGCTATCCATAAAAGACCAACTTTATTTATTTATTTTTTTAAAAAGACTCACTTTAGATCCAAAAGACACAAATAGATTGACAATGAGAGGATGGAAGAAGACATTTCAAGCAAATTATAATCTACAGAAAGCTGGAATGGCTATACTAACATCAGATAAAATAGGTAAAATCAACTTTAAGTCAAAAATTGTTATAAGAGATAAAGGAGGACATTACATATTTATAAATCTGCTAATCCACCAAAAGATATAATTATTGACATGCACACACCGAATTACAGATTCCCAAAATATATGTAGCAAAACTGACAGAATTGAATGGAGAAATATTCTCCAATAAGAATTCATAAAATAGAAAATCTAAATAGACTATCAGCAAGGGAATATGAGTTTGAACATTATACACCAGGAGTACTAATGTATATCTATTGAACACTCCATCCAACAACAGTAGAATATACATCTTTCTCAAGTTCACATGGTATATTTCCAGGGTACACCATATGTTAGACAACAAATCAGGTCTAAATAAATTTTAAAAGATTGAAATCAAACAAAGTATCTTCTCCAGGCACAATGGAATGAAAATCTAGAAACTGGAAAAGTTAAAAATGTGTGGGAATTAAACAACACAGTCTTAAACGTCCAAGAGTCAAAGAAATGATCATAAGGGAAAGTATAAAATACTTTATAGAAAACAAAATTAATACAGCATAGCAAAATGTGTGGGATACGGTGAAGGCACTGCTTAGAGGGAAATGTATAGCTGTGAAAGCCTACATTAAAATTAAGAAAGATCAAATCAATTACCTAACATTACACCTTAAGTAACTAAAAAAGGAGACTATGTCCAAAACTATCAGAAGAAAGGAAATAGTAAAGATTATAGCAGAAACAAATGAAAGAATAGAAAACCAATAGAATTAATGAAAACAAAATTTGGTTCTTTGAAAAAAAAAATCAACAAAATTGACAAATCTTTAGCTAGAATTATTTAGAATAAAAGAAGACTCGGGTGCCTGGGTGGCTCAGTTGGTTGAGTGACAGCTCAGGTCATGATCCTGGAGTCCTGGGATCAAGTCCTGCATTGAGCTTCTTGTTCAACAGTGGGTCTTCTTCTCCTTCTGACCTTCTCCCTCTCATCTCGCTCTCTCTCATTCTCTCTCTCTCTCTCTCTCTCAAATAAATAAATAAAATCTTAAAAAATATATAGAATAAAAGAAGACTTAAATTACTAAAATCAGAAAGGAAAGCGGGGTGATTACTATAGATCTTACTAAAATAAAATGGTTTGTAAATAGTCAAATTACTCAAAACACACAAATTACGAAAACTCACTCAGGAAAAAGTAAAAAAAAAAGTCCAGAGACTTATAACAAGTATAGATAAACAACCCAGCAAATAAATCCCAGGTGTAGAAGTCTTCACTGGGTAAATTCCTCCAAACAATTAAAGAAGAATACATACCAATCCTTCTCAAACTCTTACAAAGACTGTAAGATAAGAAAACACTTTCTAATTCATTTTGTGAGACTATCAATACTTTGATACCAAAACCAGGATAATAAGCCACAAGAAAAAAAAATTGAGACAGATAACCTTATGAATGTAAATGAAAAGTCCTGAACAAAATACTAGCACAGCAAATCCAGCAGAACTGGGGGAAATTGGAGGGGGAGAAAAACCATGAGAGACTGTGGACTCTGAGAAACAAACTGAGGGTTTTGGAGGGGAGGGGTGTGGGGGGTTGGGTGAACCTGGTGGTGGGTATTAAGGAGGGTACAGATTGCATGGAGCACTGGGTGTGGTGCATAAACAATGAATCTTGGAACACTGAAAAAACAAAATGAAATTAAAAAACAAAAAATTTGAAAAGGGAGCCTCCATTTTTTATTGCACCTCACTAATAGCTTTTTTTATTTCAACTTGGTTAGATTTTAGTTCTTTTATTTCTCCAGAAAGGGCTTTTATATCTCCAGAGAGGGTTTCTCTAATATCTTCTATGCCTTTTTCAAGCCCGGCTAGAACCTGGGTATTTACCCTAAAGATACAAACGTAGTGATCCGAAGGGGCACGTGCACCCTAATGTTTATAGCAGCAATGTCTACAATAGCCAAACTATGGAAAGAGCCTAGATGTCCATCAACAGATGAATGGATAAAGAAGATGTGGTATATATACACGATGGAATACTATGCAGCCATCAAAAGAAATGAAATCTTGCCATTCGCAACGAC